>CM067359.1:178794542-178949542 GCA_034401795.1 Chaetoderma sp. LZ-2023a
CCCCCCCCCCCTGCCCCCCATACACACGCACGCACGCCTCTCTCTCTCTCTCTCTCTCTCTCTCTCTCTCTCTCTCTCTCTCTCTCATTCTCGCCTCTCTATCTCACGCCCACTCTGAAATACTCTGCTTGATACATTATGATGTATTTGCACTTATGAGCGACACTGTGAAATAGAGACGGTTACATGAAAGTACCTGGTAAATAAGTAACTGGTTAGTAATTACTGATTCCAGTTGATTTAGAGTTGTTCCTGGGCGGCACTGCGCTAGGTAAACAGCCGCGCCTCATTTAGATATGGCAGGGAAAATAGTAATTATTGCTCGCGTGTTGATACTGTATTCCTTTACATACATTTGAGTGTCATATTTATTGATTAATAGACAGGTAATTGCAGTGTTAATGACGGACTGCGTGATTTTCTATTCTCATATTCAAGTGAGACGCCCTTCTTCAACTGCCCAGTTAGAATTAATGAGCAGTCTATATATGTCTGTTCTTTGTCCACAGATTACAGGACCATTTTCAGGGTAGCCTTATTTGAACCAGTTGCAGTCTGTCACCGTCTGCGACAGCAACCGGTCCAAACAACGTAACTCTAAAAATAGGCACGCGCATTCGTTTCAGCAAACTGTCTGCGGTATGTATATATTTGCTTAGATGTCATCCGCTAATTGGTCTCCCGGTACGCAGGCTGTATTGTTAGCCCACTGAAAATACACATAGCTAGAAACAATTCGGATTATTACACGCGATTGTGAACAATGGTCTTGCTTTCCGTGACATAAAAGACAAGCCTGCCTGTTGATTGATTAATGGACCGTACCAAGTTCATCCATCGATCGTCTGACGTCATATGACGTCATAATTAACTAAGTGACGTGTATGCTGGCGTCATAATCATGACGTCATGAATGATTCGATATAGTCCGGCTTTAACGCTTAATAGTCCGACACGTACGAATTGTATGTCTTTATCATTTAATAAACATTCTGTTGAACATTTTTTAAGACTAATTTGACTGCCATAGGCAGCAACAGCGCCGAGTCAAATTAGTTTCAAAATATTCAACAGCTTACCTGTACACTTTTCTGGAAATTGATAGTCAAGGAGTCCAGGAACGATCGATCCCAACACGAGCGAGGTGTGGGTGGAGCTTAGGTATAGATGGGCGTGGCATAGCTAAAATGGAACGGTCCATTCTCCCGATCGTTGCAGCCAATGTGCGGATTGTTATCTCTGTAACATGAGTACTGAATAGTTAAATCCATGATGAATGTATACTCATTAAGGATGTGGGTTGGCTCTATTAGGCCCATGGTCACTAATCGTCCAGTGTGTAGGTATCACTCGTGGTTCTATTAGGCACATGGCCACTTAGTGTCCAGTTCCCTCGTCGTTCTATTCGGCGCATAATCGCTTGGTGTCCGATGGGTAGGCGCACCTCGTGGTTCTATTAGGTCCGTTGTTGCGTAGTGTCCAGCGTGTAGACATGACGCGTGCTCTTATTAGGCCCATGGCCACTAAGTACCCGGTGCGTAGACATACTTCGTGGGGGATGCGTCACGATCCTTGTGAGCGATCCACATATCTGACAAACGTGGCTTTGTTTATGATTTGTCGATGTTGGAGTCAGTAGAATTACTATTGTAATAGAAGCCAGAAATTGACATATGCTATACATGTATTGTCAGAATAGTAGAAGATGTGCTAAATTGCTGGTAATAGATAGATCCGATCTGTCACTCAAGTATATAACGTCATATTCAATTACGTCACATGTAGGCTGACATCATAATCAAAATGCGTAATGAATGGTGTATCTAGGTCCGTTATGAACATTGAATAATGCGTGAAGTGTAAGAACTGTATGTTTGTACATTTTAATAAACACTGTATTGAATGTTTTGAAACTAATGTGACGGTGCGCTAAGTCAAATTTGATTCTGTTGACAATTTTGAAACTACTTTGACTTTGCTCCCAGTCAAATTTGATTCAAAATAGTCAACGGTTTACCTGTATAGTTACCTCGAAATCGGGATTATATGAAATCGGGATTGAAAGTATATAAATCGATCCCAACATGCGCAAAGTACGGGCGGGGCGTGTCTAGAGATAGGCGGGTCATAGCTAGAAATGAATCCTATTATTTTTTTGCTATTCGTATACTATATTGCACTCATAAATATAGTAATTGCTGAAGCAATAATTGATCTACGAAAATTATTTAAATACGACATGAATTATTATGCGATATTCTTGACATTCATCAGGCGGAAGAGATGGATCCGATTTGTCGCTCAAGTATCTGACGTCATAATCAAAATGCATCACTTATTAGTTGACGTCAAAATCAAATGACGTAGGTCCCACATGAAAGGGGAAAATGTCCAATATTTGGGCCTAAGTATCTGAATGGACCTTTCCAGTTTATCCATCCATCATATGACGTAATAATCAACCACGTAACGTAGGATGACGTCATAATCAATTGCAGCATGAATGACTTGACTTAGTCCGTCTTAAACGCTTAATAGTCCGACACGTTGTACGAATTGTATGTCTTTACTATTTAATAAACATTCTGTCAAATATTTTGAAACTAATAAAACACAGGCAGAAACAGCACCCAGTCAAATTAGGTTCAAAATATTCAACAGCTTACCTGTGTAGTTTTCTAGAAATTAATGTTCAGGGAGTCCAGGGATCGATCGATTCCAACATGAGCAAGTTGTGGTTGGAGGTTAGCTAGATATGGGCAGGCGGTGGCTAAAACTGGAAAGGTCCATTGTATGTCTTGTAAATTTACAATTTAATACACATTCTGTTGAATATTTTGAAAGTACTTTGACTGTCTTGATACCTTGCAATTCAAATGCTGGAAATTCGTGATTCAGTGCTAAAATCGTTCCAGACACGCGTAAAATGCGGGCTGGGAAAGCTAGAAATGTGCGTGGGGCGGAGCTTAGCTAGAAATGTGCGTTGAGTCGAGCTTAGCTAGAAATGTGCGTGGGGCGGAGCTTAGCTAGAAATGTGCGTGTGGTGGAGTTTAGCTAGAAAAGGACGTGGGGTGGAGCTTAGCTAGAAATGGGTGTGGGGCGAGGCTTAGCTAGAAATGGGCGTGGGTGCGGCTTAGCTAGACATGGACGTGGGTGCGGCTTAGCTAGAAATGGACGTGGGTGCGGCTTAGCTAGAAATGGGCGTGGGTGCGGCTTAGCTAGAAATGGACGTGGGTGCGGCTTAGCTAGAAATGGGCGTGGGTGGCGCTTAGCTTGTAAATCCAATGGTGTGAGATTTATGAAACGTCATTGGTTTCATGACCTTCAGAGGTCATGATAACGTGCCAATGCATATCTCTTGTATACCCGTGTTTCTTCCTGACCCTGGTGGTTCGGTCGGTGGTTATTGTACGAAAGTAACACTTAGAGTACCTTGAGGTCCAATATATAATTTTCCAAAATAATCGGTGTTTGAACGTTTTCAGACTACTTCAACTAGCATTATCTCGTGGTCGAGTTAGTTTTAAAAACATTCTACGCTATATTTCTTAAATTGTACACCATTTTTCGCATTGGGTTTTTGTTTCGCCGAAATTACAGTATCTGAAATTAGAAATGAAATAAAATCTCTGAAAACTAGCAAAGCTGCCGGAGGGGACGGGATAATCAATTAATATCTTAAGTCCAGCAAACAAACAATGATACCCATCTATTATACGCTTTTTAATTGTGTACTCGAAACTGGAAATATACCTGAAGCATGGACTGATGGGCTAATTAAACCTATATATAAAGGTACAGGTTCCCTAAATGAGCCGCAAAACTATAGGCCCATTACACTGGTAGCTGTTTGGCTAAACTTTTTACTAGCATCATAAGTAAAAGGATTGATAGTTATCTGGAAGAAAACAATCTTATTCAAGAACACCAAGCTGGCTTTAGACGAAGATACTCAACAACTGACCATCTATTTGCACTAAACGCGATCCTAGAAATCTACCGAATTAAAAAGAAAAAATTATTTTGTGCTTTTATTGATCTAGAGAAAGCGTTTGATAAAGTTTGGAGGGAAGCACTATGGAGTAAATTATTAAGGGAGAATATTAATGGGAAAATATTCAGAGTGATTCGCAACATGTATTTTGGCATAAAATCAAGGGTATGTATGAATGATGAATTATCAGAGGCTTTTACGTGTAACTGGGGGCTGCGGCAGGGAGAAATCTTTCCCCTATATTATTT
The DNA here is from genome assembly GCA_034401795.1 of Chaetoderma sp. LZ-2023a. Classification (NCBI taxonomy): domain Eukaryota; kingdom Metazoa; phylum Mollusca; class Caudofoveata; order Chaetodermatida; family Chaetodermatidae; genus Chaetoderma; species Chaetoderma sp. LZ-2023a. The sequence goes on from CM067359.1 coordinate 178,798,785, forward strand.
AATATTTAGCTCAATGACCTTCAAGAATACCTGGAAAACTCAAATTGTGACAGTCTTATAATTAATGATAACATAGACGTCTATCTTAAATTTCTGGTGCGCTTATACGCAGATGACACAGCGTTGATAGCAGAAGATGGTATTACTCTACAGCTGAGTGTGAATGCCTACAACAGTTACTGTAAATTGTGGAATCTCAAAATTAATAAGGATGAAACAAAAGTGGTAATATTCGGAAGCAATAAAAGGGGACGGGGGAATTGTAATTTTACTTTAGATGATGAAAATATTGAAATATTCGATAAATATAAGTATTTAGGTATACATTTCTTTTACAACTGCCGGTATATAACAGTACTAAAACCCCTAGCAGAGCAAGCTACTAAAGCCCTATATTCACTATACCGGAGATGCGAAAATATGGATCTACCAATAAACTGCCAAATAAAACTGTTTGATTCAATGATATTACCGATTCTCACATATGGGTGTGAAATTTGGACTACGGAAAACACAACACTAGTTGAAAAAATACAAAAGGGCTTCTATCGACGGTTACTAAAACTAAACATGCATACACCAAAATTCATGATATACGGTGAATTAGGTAGATACCCCCTCGATATCATTATAAGACATAGAACAACCCTATACTGAAAACCCCCCTGCTAAATGGCAAAGAAACAAAGCTATCATGTCTACTTTATAAATATATGTACACTGACTATACCACTAATAACGTACAATACAGATGGGTTGGAGTAGTAAAGGCAATATTAAATAATGTGGGAATGGGATATCTATGGGAAAGACAGAGCATCACAAGTAACGCAACGAAACATATAAAACAAATACTTATAGACCAATACACACAATCATGGAGAGGACAGATGAACGCATCTTCATAGGGAAAAATCTATAATATCTATAAGACGAAATTCGAAATAGAACCATACCGTACCAAATTAAATAATACTAATAAACTAACTTTAGCGCGATTCCGAACAGCCAACCACAAATTGCCAATTGAAACTGGGAGGTGGGAGGGCTTAATCAAAGAGGATCGGATATGTAAATTGTGTGACCAGCATGACACAGGTGATGAATATCATTACCTATTTCTCTGTAAGTTTTTTGAAAAGGACAGAATGACACTACTACCAAAATACTTTCGGGTAAAACCAAACTACTACAAATTTTGTGAACTTTTATCAAGTAATAAAATCTCAATTTTAAGTAAGGTATGTACATTTATAAGAAGAGTGTTGAAACATTTAAAATAGCAAGACAACGACAACAGTGATGATGACAACAACGACTACGACTAGGAGGGCCACGGCGACAACAACGAAGACGACGACGACGACGACGTTGATGACAATAGCAGCAGCTGCAAGTACTACTGCTACCTCTGCTGCTGCTACCGCTGCCGCTACCTCTGTAGCTACCGCTGCTATTATCACTACCACGGCCTGCTTACAGCACATCATTCCTGTCGAAAATCAATGTTCCTATATTCTGGGATTGGAGACCTCCGAATTCTTCCATACTTTTTCGAATTTCGTCTGGAGGAATTGGAGCACTTCACTCCTGGTCTGCCCGGCCCATCGTTGCACTTAGCCTTCTGTCCCAAACCAACAACAACAGTACAAGACAGTGGCAGCAGCAACAACTACTACGACTGCCTCTACTGTTACATCTACTGTATCATCTACTGCTACTGCTACTGTTGCTGCTCCTGCCATTGCCACTGTCACTGCCACTACTGCTGCCACTACCACTACCACAGTCTGTCCTGCAGTTCATTGCTACCGTCGTAAACCAAATTTACTGGAATTTACTATGTTTAATGTGTACAGACTACAAATTCTAAATATATTCTGGGAGTGGGGACCTCCAATTTCCTTCATACATTTCGAATCTCGTCTGGAGGAATTTGAGCGCTTCTCTACTGGACTGTCCGGCCGGTCGCACTCATCATATTTGCTATAAACAAACTTCTTTTCATAACACCTACGTACATCACGGGTGTATGCAAATCACTATTTAATTGCATTACTCAGATTGGCTAACGGTACACCTACTGAAAACGCGCTCATACGCCCCAGGGCCTTTGGCGATGAGGTTGAATTGTTGTGTATTTCTGGGGGCTTAGGTTGTGTGCCCCTATGTAGTGGGGTCGGATGGGTCCTGTCACGTGGTAGCTTAGTACCGTGGGGTTGATGTATTTTGAATCGGGATTATGCGTCCCAAATTCAACTCAAATTGACAAAGGAGAGGATTATATTGATTTTTACTGAGTGGGGCTATCACGTGATGGGATTCGTCCTCGTCCTACTTTCATTTGGGTGCACAATGTGAGCCTCCGTGGGTATGCAGGTTTCTAGATTTTGTCCTCAGATGTCAGGGCGTGGAAGCGCGCCTTTAAATTTGAGGGAGTTTTGATTACCCAGGTACTTATATTATGTTGCAATAATAATAAAAAAAAAATAAAAAATAATAATAATAATAATTAATAATAATAATAATAATAATAATAATAATAATAATAATAATAATAATAATTAATAATAATAATAATAATAATAATAATAATAATAATAATAATAATAATAATAATTACCAACATTCCGTGTACTCGCCATTGACCGTGTAAATGTATGTATTAATGGACCCCATATGCTACATTGTGACCTGGGTGTAAATAAATTGAATTGAATTGTTTATTTGTGGTGAGTGGGTGGTTTGGGGATAAATGTGAAAGCGTGTTCATCATTTGGCATCAACATCTCTTTGCTATGGCGGCGACTCAGTAATAATTAAATGGGGTTAATTTGAGAATTTTCGGCTCGCGTGTTCTCTGTTCGCCATATTGCTTATTTAGCGCACCACTGACTAGACATACGCTGCATTTATATTCGCGTAATTCGTTTTCAATCAGTCTTAAGTGAACTGGACACATACATAATGGCTCAAGGTATAAATGAATGTTCACGTTTATGGTGTGAGAATGAATGAGAATTGACCAGGTTGGCCTAAAGGCATATATCGCCAGATTTGTCTGTGGAGAACTCTGTGCCATGAATAAATGAGCCGGTACTAAAGACAGGTGGTCACGTGCTGAGGGAGGGAGATGCCGGGTGCGGATGGGGGTGGATCGATGGGGTGGGTGTGTGGGGGGGGGGGGGGGGCGGGCGGTTTCACCATAGCGACCAGATTACCGTGAATTCATTCGGCTACACACAGCAGTGGACAACTCTCTCCGTTATGTAAGCATTCGATTATTTATTTGGGAACAGTTGCTTGTTGCTTGGCCCAACAATTTCTTCACCAAACCCTGAACTCCCAGAATCTCAATTTCGGAGTAACTGTACAGTTAAGCTGTTGGATATTTTGAAGCTAATTCGCCTGGGGACAATGGCTGCCTATGGCAACAACGGCTTCCGGTTAGGTTATGGTCACACTTTTCAACAGAATTGTTATTAAATTATAAATCGATCAAACACATACAATTGGTACTCTTCATGACGAACTATTCAATTCTTCCAGACTGTGTTAAACCTATTAATGATTATGACATTAGCCCTCTAATAAAGTAATTTAATATGACGTAAAATACTCGAGTGACAGATCGGATCACTCATTAGCAACTGTGCGTATTTTTGAGACAGGTGGTATTCTGACCACCTGTCTTGGAGAAGCGCCATTCTCTTGCTACAAGAGCTATGTGGCTCGTCGCACAGGACTGACTGTATATATTATGTAATTTCATATTCGAATTATGCTTTTATTTCTGTGTATAAATTCTAGTTAAACTGTTATACTATGGCAACTTCCTATGTTACATTTGCTGACCTCTGTGTGGTCAAAACGTGTAATTTCGTTCCGTACCAATAAATTTCATTTACGATTTGTACACTTTACGGGCGGACTTTCCTATTTTCGTGACGGTGCTATAGGCCCTACATCATTTTGAATGTGACGTCGGCTAGCAAGTGAAGTAATTGATTATGACGTCAGATGTTTGAGTGACAGAGCTGATCCATCTATTTCTGAGAACAGTTGATTGCTGAGGAGCGTTTCATCTGTGGTGTTTATCCGCCGACTACGGGCGATTCCATAACACTTAAATAGTTTTCATAAAACACAGGTATGAGTAGATACCATAACGGGCCTTTCCAGTTTGAACTATGCCCCGCCCATCTCTAGCTAATCTCCACCACACCTCGCTCGTGTTGCGATCGATCGATCCCTGAACTCCCTGACTATAAATTTCCAGAAAAATATACAGGTAATTTGTTGAATATCTTGAAACTAATATGGCAGCAACAGCGCCCAGTCAAATTAGTTTCAAAATATTCGACAGCATGTTTATTAAATAGTAAAGACATACAATTCATACAACCTGACGGGATGTTAAGCGTTTAAGATGGACTAAATGGAGTCATTCATGACGTAATGATTATGACGTCATCCGGCACGTCACGTCATTGATTATGACGTCATATGATGGGCGGATAACCTGGAATTGTCCATTTCCTACATATCTTGCTTACAAATCGTTTCTTATTGTTTTCTTGTTCATTAACACTTTAACACTCAAATTGGTTTAAGAAAATTTCAATTTTCTCAAAGAAAATGTCCATTTGCAGACCAAGAGAGGACTATTTTTGAAAATTTACCTCTGGAATGACTGGCTCGGTTATCGAGCCAGTCATTCCAGTGGTAAATTTCGCCATAATAGTCTTCTCTTGGTCTGCAAATGGGCATTTCTCAAGACCACTGCAGAAGCCGTTTTGGGCTGGAGTGAGTATTAAAGGGTTAAGCCGAGTTCATAGACAGTGGAAACGAATCAACGCGCGGACTATAGCTACAGCCACAAAACAGACAACGCGCGGACTATAGCTACAGCCACAAAACAGACAACGCGCGGACTATAGCTACAGCCACAAAACAGACAACGCGCGGACTATAGCTACAGCCACAAAACAGACAACGCGCGGACTATAGCTACAGCCACAAAACAGACAAATAAGCTTCACCTTAAGATATACGCCTATAATATTCTCTTTGAGGATACCGACCATTATGCATTATACCTCCTCGTTGCGCCATATATTTAACCCTTTCAACGATGAATTCCTCATATCTCATTTTCAGGGCAACAATACAGGAGAACTGGTTAATATTTTGTAATTAATTTGACTGATAGTTAGGCAGCAACGGCTTCCAATCAAATTAATTTCAAAATATTCAACACAAATTTTTTTACATGGTTTAGGGTGAAGGGTTAATAGCCGCCGCAAGCAAGGACGAGGCTACAATAAGATTATCCTCCCGAAAAGCCGGAACACGTCCCTATAATTCCATACGGAGAGTTCCTGCTATAGACTCCTGGTGTCTTGGGGCGAAGTAAGATCTAAAGGAGAATTAGAAAGCCTCTTTTGTATTAGCCAGTTTTTCCTGTGCAATCTTTATAGTTTTTCATATGGAATTCTATCGTCTTTCTACAAGCTTGAGTTTTCCGTTCTGATTTATGGACTATATTTTCCAATAGTCACACACGCAACGCCCCTAGGGTATTTTATAACACCAACTTCAATCTTCTGGCAACATGCGATTTGATTTTCACCTTCCAATTCCAATCGGATATGTGGTTGCGATGTAAGCCCACACACTACATCCCACCCTTACGTAATTATGATGATGATGACGACGACGACGACGACAACTACAACAACACGATTACACCGAAATACCATTCTTCCAGTCAAGAGCTCCATTTTTGTTTCACGTTTCTCGCTAAATTAAATAACCAGATGTGGATATTACGAAATAAAAACAGATGATTTGAAAAGGAAAATTGAAACCGAATAATGTCGTTTAGATTGCTGAGCTAACTTGGCTATCAGCTTCGTTGTATATTAACCCTTTCAGGACGAAGCCGGCCATGACCGGCCTCTGCAGGGGTCTTGAGAAATGTCCATTTGCAGGTCAAGAGAAGACTATTTTTGAAAATGTATCACTGGAATGACTGACTGGATAACCGAGCTTATGATCATGTCGGTAGTCACTTACAGGACTGGCGGTATCATCAGCGAACGAAAAGAAGAAGAAGTCTTCTTTTGGCCTGCAAATGGACATTCAATAAGTAAATATTTAAATTTTTTAAACAAATTTAGTCATTAAAGGGTTAAGAAGGAACCTTGTCAAAATAGTGCTGCCAGAACAAAAGATATGCTAGTTAGAATCTCGGTAGCTTTCGGTTCTGGATTTTCCGGATTTTTTAAATCATGCCCAATGTTGTGACATCCTTGTGTATTGTCACACTCTTTCCTGTGTTACAATCCTTGTCATATCCGACCCGTAGTTTCTGAGATATGTACAGATACATAATTTGATCACTCGTTCCGGGTCATGGTTCTTTTATCCGGATCACGGGCCGGCCATGTCAGGAAATCATCTTGTACGGCAAGTTCTTGCGTTGTGTTAAAATTTGAGTCAAATCAGATCAATAGATTTTGAGATACAGCCAGGAATAAACTGTCGTGACTGGCTGGCCGACAGACCGGTCCCGACCGACAGACCGACTGACTGACTGACTGTTAAAGAGCTTGGACAATTCTGACACTGGGGGTCAATGTTGTAATATAGTACGTCGTCTGTGAACAGTTTTGTCATATTTAAAATTGTCGATTTTATCTAGTGATGATCTGATACCTTCAGGCATAATCCGGCGGCAATAATGAAGCTCTGTCAAACCGCGCATAGGCTAAATGTTACTTTCTCCAGTAGAACCAATGGCAAGATAAATAATCAGCCATAACGTTTTGTCATATTTTGAGTTATTGGGTTCTAAATTGACAAGGAGAATACCTTTGAATCTTGTCATGTTGATAATTATTATTGTGTTTAAATCCTTTCAACAAAATTCCACTAAGATTAAGCCATTTCACATAACAATGATATAGAAACTCTCAGTCATAGAATCTTCTTTAAAATTGTTAGATTTGGTGATTTGCATTATGATCTACGGACACTACATGAACCCACGGACACTATATGAATCTACGGACACTACATGAATCTACGGACACTACATTTTCAACCATTTCTGAAGTTTTGTCTTACATATATTATTAAAAGTTAATATGTATGTCATAAATAATATGTGCATATGCATATTCTATAGGAATTGCAATCCATATCCACACTGGTTTACACCATGGTGTCTACGGACACTACACAGTATTCTGGAACAATTTGATTACATGAATTACACTCGGTTTTATTAGATTTTTAGTAATGTACTGACATAAACCATGATATCTTTTGAAATGTTGTATTATTCTGACTAGAAATACAATATATTCATACAAAATAGAGATGTTTTCCATAATTCTGATATTGTTGTTCCTGACAATGTGACAAAATATTAAAATATATAACAAGATGGTATCTTTTTTCCATCGCTGAAAGCTTCGCACCAAATTGACCAATTTTCATTCGGTAAACTGCAAGTGAAAACCAGATTTTTAATATGTTTTATACATTGAATAAAGAAATTACATTATGGGAGACCTTTTAACAGTTTAAAGTAGAATATTGGATATTTTTCAACTGCAACATTATAACATTAAAAATGGTGTTTTTGAGCAAAGCTCTGGAGACAAACATTCATAAGATATATGGGTAAATATGCAAGTTGCACTTCTCACTGCCAAGCTTAAATTACTTGCACTCAAAACATTTAACAGTTTCATCTAATATATCATTAGTTAGACCACTATAACATGGATGCATTTCATAATATACACTTGATTGTGATTTTGGCGAATAATAATAATAATAATAATAATAATAATAACAATAATAATAATAATAATAATAATAGAAACAGGATGAACTCTAGTCCCCCCGCCACCCACCCCCTTCATCCCCTATCCCATTCCAATGAGTGAAATATGTTACCCACATTATGAAAAACAATCAAAAACAAGTGAACCATGTTTGTCAAATGTCTTGTCTTTTTTTTTTCTCTTCTTTTTTTTATGTCAAATCCTATATTACTTGTCTGTAGTTATATATAATATATTGTCATAATGCGTTATGTCTACTTATGTCAAATCATGTGTAATTTGTATGTTATTCTATGCCAGAGGTTCGCAAGCTAATAGGGACAGCCTCCAGTGGACTACCTGTTATCATATTTGTAATTTGTAATATTTACCAAGAGAATAAAATCAAATCAAATCAAATCAATTCTGAAACGGGTTGTCATCTGTGTGGCAGATGGCTATGACCTAGGCCGTTTTCTCACTAGAGAGTTAATCGGGAATAACGCCGTACTTCAGTATGGCGTTATTCCGGATTAAGTCTCTAGTTGGAACACGGCCTTAGTTTCTGGAGAATACAGATAACCAGCATGGGTATCAATAGCATAGATTTGTCTACCCATTGTCAGAAAGGCGTTGGCTCCCCTAATCCCATGCATATACACACCCAAAGAGACACTTTGCACAGTGTATCGCTGCATGCACGTGTATGCATACATATGTGTATCCGGGGCATCTACAGTTAAAAGGCCGCGACATGAAATGAAATAAGGGGTTTGGGAAAGAATGAAATGTGTAGATATACGTCGGTCGGATTTTTTTATTATTCTTATAAACATACGTAGTCAAGTCGCCCGTTGGCGTCTCCAGATGAGACAGTGGCATTTTCTATTACATGTCTTATCACTCACGTTCCTGTCTTGGTAAAAACGTAAAATTACCGCCGAGCCAACACATACCTGGTACTTATCTAACGGCCAGTCAGTCGTCTTTGCCTCAGGTGCGAAAAAATAAATCTCCACCACACTAGTCTACTCCAGCCTGGGAAGCTGTGTTTGTTCGCGGTGTTCTATACTTGATGACCTTGATGAACAAATTGTCGGTATAAACGACGTGTCTCCGAATAATTGCTTTAAACCGTAGCTATCTTGACGTAACTTATATTTTGTCGGGATTGTATCTGACGTTCAGTTCTATGAGATTCGCTGATTGCACACTTAACCTCAGTGTGATAATTGCACACGTAATCTCTTCCTGATGCAGTTCATAAATAGGATACAGCCTGTCTATAGCGGGTACCTTATTGAGTGTTTCAACGTGGCCACTAAAACATAATTATGATAGTTTAATATAACTTATAAGCCCTTTTGAAATAATTTTTGGGCCCACAAGATGGTTGTTCCTTAAGACGGGATGTCATGCGACCACTAATCTTAAAGAACCACAATCCTATGTACCGAAGATGCATATGTCTGTCATAGTCAGATCTGTCTGTATTTCACTACTGCTTGTGTCTCAGGTTACACTAATCTCATGGTATTCCTTATGCATCGTGTTTATGTAGATTATCAAGCCTTACGAAATTGACCTTCCCAGTTTTAGCCATGACCCGCACATCTCTAGCTAAGCTCCACCCACACCTCGCTCGTGTTGGGATCGATTGATCCCTGAAGTCCCTAACTCAATTTCCAAAAAACTATACAGATTCGCGGTTGAATATTTTAAAACTAATTTGACTGGATGTTGTCAATCCTATGGCAGCAACAGCGCCCAGTCAAATTAGTTTCAAAATATTCGACAGACTGTTTAGTAAATAGTAAAGACATACAATTCGTACAACGTGTCGGGCTGTTAAGCGTTTAAGACGGACTAAATCGAGTCATTCATGCTGTAATTGATTATGACGTCATCATTCAAGTCACGTAGCTGATTGTGACGTCATTTGATGGATGGATACAGTGGAAAAGTCCATTCTAAATCATGCTATGTATTTTCATTTCCTTGTTACATTTCCCCTATAGTATTATTAAATATTTGAAGGCTATATGCTTTTCTTTCTCTCGTCATGTTAAAGAAACATGATATAGTTACGGCAAAGGCCTACACTAACTGATGAAGTGGAACCTGTTCTATGAAAACCGTTTTGGCTCTGGTAAAATAGAATACTGCTCTATTTGCAACCAACCTTGCCATCAAACTTTTTCAGCAACGAAGTTGTTCTACATGTGTACGTGTTATACAACATCAAGATTGTTGGCCAGTTGTCAAGGGTATTAGTAAGTGGTCAGGGTACCGGTAAGTGGTCAATGATACTGATCAGTGGGTGGTGGTTATTGGTCGAAATTATTGGTTATTGGTCAATGTTATTGACCAGTGGTCAAGCTTAGTGATCGGTGGTCAAGGTTATTGGTCAGTGGTGAAGGTTATTGGTCAGTGGTAAAGGGTATTGATCAGTAGTCAAGGTTATTGGTCAGTCGTCAAGGCTATTGGTCAGCAATGGGTAAGTTTATGGCGATCTAATAATACAAGAACACGCTGAATAATGGAATCTGACTACCTTGTATTTAGCGATAAATGTTAAACTAGGCCTATGGACAAGGTTGCATGACGAACATTCTAAGAATGTATGTTATATTAGACGTTACATGACGGGCATGTGGCAGTGAACCACCAGACCAAGTACGATGAATTATGTACGTTGAATATTGCGTACGGTAGCTAGCCCACCTTGGAAGCGCTTGCAGAGTATATAAGCAACAGCCGTCTATTTGATTTCATTATATTCAGCAATTGCCGTATATTTGAGCTTTTAAATTGAAATACTGAGAATTTAAACTTTCAACAGGTTCTGTATGTCCGAGTCTGCTCTGACTTACCCCTTCCCTGTGACAGATATTTGGACAGACTGCTGTATCGGAGAGATGACGGGTCGAGGAGATCCGTCAGTCTGTCCAAATATCTGTCACAGGGGAGGGTTGCGCCAGAGCAGACTAGGACTAGGTATGTATAGGCTATTCAAAGCTGCAATGATTGCAATATCATTTTATAACAATTTATCAATTTTTAAATACCACGCTGGAGCAATTGGGTGTCGTTTGGATGACAGCTTATCCAATCAAGATTTACTTGAATGGCTAAGATCGACGATATTGTCGTCATGAAGCCTGTAAAGCTGACTTTGCCAGTTTGGCGCCGCATTCATCGCGATTAAACGCGACAGATTCGTGTTGGCGCTATTTCCTCTTCCAATTCCACTCGCTACTGGTCAGACAACCCAAGAGAGTTCACTTTATTCTGTGTCTCAAGGCCGGGTAGCCGCTTTAGTTTGGTAATAATGATATAGTAATGCAGGGCGACCATCTCAGGATTTATCCGGGAAATGCGGACTTTTAACAGGCCTCCTGATTTCCGGACCTCCTCTCAAATATCCGAATTCTTTTGGCTAGAATTAGCAATACTCATGAAATAATTATACTGTTACCAGTTTTCGATTCATATTGTACAATTTCGACCATAGTCAAGTCGACATAATTAGTCTGAATAACCATGTGATTTAATTACATAGAATTATAATAATACTAACTGACAAGTTATAGCTTAAATTGATGATTTGTACGCATTTGTGCATGCTCGAGTGCCCCGCCCTTGCCCCCCCCCCCCCCCCCTTCCATGCGGACGCCCATGCGGACTGATCATGTATTAAATCTTGACGTAGTGAATCTGACAATATAAAGCAGCGAGGGCACACTGTTATCTATTTCTGTTTATGTGTAGTAGTCGCTTATCCAATGATTTTTACATATCATCAATTCTCGAAATTGATTCAAATGACGTCAACGCCGAGATAATCCAAAATCGTCACTCACCACGCGTGTCTCTAAGAGACGGTCGTGAGAAAGGGCTGTTGAAGACCGTCCTTTTGAAAAACGGTGTACGGTTTCGCTTGATATAGGTGTTGGCGTTAGTTGTTTCAATTTAGAGTATATGTGATACGCGACAACCATTGCATAAGCAATGGACCTTTCTAGATTATCCACCCTTCATATGGCATCATCATCAATTACCTGACGTGTAGGATGACATCATAATCATTACGTCATTAATGACTCGATTTAGTCCGTCTTAAACGCTTAATAGTCCGCCATGTTGTATGAATTGTATGTCTTTCTATTCAACAGACATGCCGTTAAATATTTTGAAACTAATTTGACTGTACGCTTTTGTTTTGTCTTCAGCCAAAATTCTTAGCTTCCTCAGGCCCATTCTTGACCTGAGTGTACAGAGTCCTGCTTTCTTGAAGTCACCTCGTAGAACACTTAGCAGATGTAGGTCCATTACTACACATACAATGTAATTGGCTATAGAATAGTGTGCTTATCGAGAATACGGCACGATTGAAAACAAAATTTCGTAAAGAACAGTAACGCCTTTCCAGGTTTTATCAGGATATCTGCAATCACAATGTAGTTAGCGAAGCAAAATGACGTCATAAAACAGAATATCCGTAAATATTGTCAAAGTGTTAAGTGAACAGGTTACGCGCACTATTCCTGTTTGTTCGCTATGGTACGCGCTGTACGGAACACATTTGTATATATGTATCGATTTTTCTAAGGAAGTTGTCAATGAGAAGAAACCAGAAGAGATTTATTTTTCGATCTGAGTGTTTCTGCCAATATTTGTTCTATCGATTCTTTAAGAATTCCACCAGCAAAGACGAGAATTTATGAAGTAATAGTAAATATTTTAATAATGATATTTGTCGTCTTATTTTTAGCGCTGTAGATGCTACTAATTATGCACGCAATCTCGTCACGATATGTCAATGGATCATCGATTAGGGCCTAATACAGGAAACTATTGGAAGAATATTATTTTTTTGTACATAACTTTCTCTTTCATCTCATTCTGAGATATCGCATGTCTCATAAGCCTATCAAAATAGACAAATAATTGCACACATTGTAGCTAGGGTTATTTACATGGGCCATTTTCATGTCCGTGCCATGCATCAGCTTCTAGATCATACACGGATGCGAATACAGGTATGCTTTATAAGGTATACCAGCACGGCATCATCGCGACTCGATCATTGTAGGTTATGTTTGTTGATTTTGAACAAGAGAGGCTCTATAATATCGTAGCATTCGCCACAGTCATGCACACATCAGATAGCGGGTGGGGTGGTGGTATGTAGCTGTAGCTACGAAATTTGCACAGGAAACGTTAACAGCCCATAGTTTACTATGCTTGACTTGATATTATTCTACTTGAATCATGGCGATGGTGACACGTGCATGACTGTTCTCTGACGCTGGGGTGAGTGTCATGTGTGAGCGTTCTAAGCATTTAGGTTCTTTCTCGTCTTTAGTGGTCTGTCTGGGCCACATTAATACGACGATGGCCTACCCGATACAACTCAACGCCCTTTCGCGGATAATCGTGTTGGTATGGTATGACTGTAATATCAAGTTGAGTTGCGTCGTAGCCTGTCGGCCCGATTGAGCGCGTTCGATTGTAGTTGGTTGTAGTTGACCGTAGTCGTTAGGCCTACTTGTCGTGTTGGTGTGACCGCGATCGTGACAAAGCCCGACTGTACTTACCTTGATTAGCCAACCAAAGAACAGCATCAAGTCACGTGCGTCATATGCGTGTCGTGCCTCTTTTTCAAGATGACGAGCAGGTGGTCTGAGACTCTGAGGAGTTGGAAGATACACCCTACCAACATTGGCAAGGACTCTTTACAATACCAGCTAAAAAAATGTGATCGGAATGTAAAAGTAATTGACGCATGCGTCAGTATCGAAAGGTCCGTTGATTTGAAAACAATTTAACTGCAACAAATTTCGGTTAAAGTGTTATAAAAATATTTAGTAAAACTCACTCGTGATTAATTGAAAAAATAAACAATTACATTGAACATTGGTGCTGGCATAGGCATCAACAACTTTTACTCAAATGATTATCAAAATGTTTGGCATGATTCACCAGGATTATTTAATATAGTAGTTCATAGAATTATACACGTAGACGGATAACTTTATGATGTTTATTTATCAAAGTATTTTCAAGCATGATTTTCCAACAACTGTCGTGTCAAGTCGTAGCGGCCTGGCCAGGTGAGGACGGAAATGGACAAGCAACTACGACAGTCTGCGATTTCACAAGACTGTTCTGTTGAGTCGCGTCGGGCATCGTCGTATTGGTTTGACCATGAATTAGGTTACATTTCCTGCATGAGGTCTACTCACAAAGCGGTTGACAAGTTGGAGTTGTGGCGCCCAGTGCGTGCCTTCTACTCGTAAGCACCAGGGCCAAAGCTAGGGCAGTGCAACACGTGCATTTTCACAGAGGCTGCAAATATCTAGGGCCCCAAAAAGTGACACAGAAGCTGTTTTGTCCTAATTTTGGTGTCCCTGCGTAACTTCAAGCCACACGTATAGATGCCATACTTATAACACTGGCGTTGTAAAATTCCAAATCCCTCCGACATCAGGGCCCCCCCCCAGCAGCAATACGGCTTCAAAACCGGACTTTAGCTTTCACGTTGTCTGAGTGGCAGTTCCGAAGGATAAGATTTTCAGAAACTTTGTACAGGGGCCCCAGAGGGCTACTTTCAGCCCTGGTTAGCACCCGGTACTAAACACCCCGATGCTTTGAGAGTGGACGAGTTCTCTGGCATGACCATGTCTGCTGCGTTATCTTCACCGATAGTGGAACCTTGTTGCACAGTGTATACAGCCCTGAGTTTACGAGACTCGGCTGTGGGATTAAGGATGAAGAACCTTGTAACACAGTGTATACAGCCCTGAGAATGCGAGACTCGCTTGTGTGACTAACGGTAAAGAACCTTGTTGCACAGTGTATACAGCCCTGAGAATGCGAGACTCGCTTGTGTGACTAACGGTGAAGAACCTTGTAACACAGTGTATACAGCCATGAGAATGCGAGACTCGCTTGTGTGACTAACGGTAAAGAACCTTGTAACACAGTGTATACAGCCATGAGAATGCGAGGCTCGCTTGTGTGACTAAGGGTGAAGAACCGTGTTGCACAGTGCATACAGCCGTAAGAATGCGAGACTCGTTTGTGTGACTAACGGTGAAGAACCTTGTTGCACAGTGTATGCAGCCGTGAGAATGCGAGACTCGCTTGTGTGACTAACGGTGAAGAACCTTGTTGCACAGTGTATACAGCAGTGAGAATGCGAGACTCGCTTGTGTGACTAACGGTGAAGAACCTTGTTGCACAGTGTATACAGCCCTGAGTATGGGAGACTCGCTTGTGTGACTAACGGTGAAGAACCTTGTTGCACAGTGTATACAGCCCTGAGAATGCGAGATCCGCTTGTATGACTAACGGTGAAGAACCTTGTTGCACAGTATATACAGCCCTGAGAATGCGAGACTTGGTTGTGTGACTAACGGTAAAGAACCTTGTAACACAGTGTATACAGCCATGAGAATGCGAGACTCGCTTGTGTGACTAACGGTGAAGAACCTTGTTGCACAGTGTATACAACTAACGGTGAAGGCGCACACGTGTTTGCGATAACATGTAGCGAACCTTAGCATGTCAACACACGGTTTTAGGGGTGTCACCTTGGAGATACTGTCAGAGCCAATTCTGAGATTTAAGACAATTTGCAGCAAGCGGCATTAAGACGCATAGCCAAAATCAAATTCGGAGCGATTTTTGCTTGCCGCTGCGACGAAATAACAAGCCAGTCTACCACAAACAATTGTTTCATATACAAAATCATGGCCAAGCATGGATGAGTGCGTTGCCGCTGCGACGAAATAACAAGCCAGTCTACCACAAACAATTGTTTCATATACAAAATCATGGCCAATTATGGATGAGTGCGTTGCCGCTGCGACGAAATAACAAGCCAGTCTACCACAAACAATTGTTTCATATACAAAATCATGGCCAAGCATGGATGAGTGCGTGCGGAGCGTGCGCGCCAGCTACTACTACTACTACTACTACTACTACTACTACTACTACTACTACTACTACTACTACTACTACCACTACTACCCCGCCCATTTCTAGTTATGCCCCACCCATTTCTAAGATCCGCCAACATTTTGCACGTGTTGAGATTGAGTTATAAACCTTGAATCCTGAATTCTCAGAATCCCATTTTCAAATCAATTTATGGCAGCAACAGCGTGCAGTTAAGTTAATTTTAAAATATTAAATGTTTATTAAATAGTAGGCCTAAATCTACCAAAAAACATACAATTCGTAGACTTGACGGATTTTTATTAAATGTTCATGAAGGATCTAGATACGTCATTCATTGCGAATTCTGATTGTGCCACCATCCTGCACGTGACGTAATTAATTATGAGTCATATACTTGTGTGACAGATCGTATTTATCCATAATGATGCGGACCTAAGCCGTAACCGGCGCCGTGAACGACACCACGACCACCAGACATACCAACGGGAACGACACCACCACCAGACATACCAACGCGAACGACACCACCACCACCAGACATACCAACGGGAACGACACCACCACCACCAGACATACCAACGGGAACGACACCACCACCACCACCACCAGACATACCAACGGAAGCGACACCACCACCACCACCACCAGACATACCAACGGGAACGACACCACCACCACCACCACCACCAGACATACCAACGGGAACGACACCACCACCACCATCAGACATACCAACGGGAACGACACCACCACCACCAGCCATACCAACGGGAACGACACCACCACCACCACCACCAGACATACCAACGGGAACGACACCACCACCACCACCACCACCACCAGACATACCAACGGGAACGACACCACCACCACCACCAGCCATACCAACGGGAACGACACCACCACCACCACCACCAGCCATACCAACGGGAACGACACCACCACCACCACCACCAGACATACCAACGGGAACGACACCACCACCACCACCAGCCATACCAACGGGAACGATACCACCACCACCACCACCAGACATACCAACGAGAACGACACCACCACCACCACCAGACATACCAACGGGAACGACACCACCACCACCAGACATACCAACGGGAACGACACCACCACCACCAGACAAACCAACGAGAACGACACCACCACCACCACCACCACCAGACATACCAACGGGAAAACAGAACCAATTACTTTATTGGCGATAAATCAAATTTTCACCAGAAATAAACTATTGATTAGTGCTGATAGAAAGAAGAGCTTAGACATGGAGAAATCGGATCAAATAAAATAATCAGATAAGACATTAATGGTGTGCTCAAATACACAGATATTGAACGGGAAATGAAAACCAATTATACACAGAAATAACAGAACGGTATTAATCACGTAACCCTAAAATTTGTTCAAGAAAATTTCTGATTTCTCCCAGAAAATGTCAATTTGCAGAGCAAGAGAAGATTATTTTTGAAAATGTATTGCAGTTAGAATGATTGGCTCGATTATTCACAAACAGTCTTCTTTTTGTCCGCAAATGGCCATTGTCAAGATGAGTGCAGAATCCGTTTTGGCCGGCTTGATTGTTACGGTAAATGGTTAACCGCGTGAGAATAATTCCTGTAATCGACGATTTGAATTTCGGTCAAATATTATCTCTATATCTGAGCATGTAGATACTCTAGATTGTTCCTGGCCATGGTACATATAGTTCCGATGTAATCAATCGTATCAGGAATAAAATTCACTCTAACTCTAAGAACATGGACACATTTGTCCAATACCCGCGTCGCTGATGTATTGCTCAATACCCGCGTCGCTGATGTATTGCTCGATACCCGCGTCGCTGATATATTGCTCAATACCCGCGTCGCTGATATATTGCTCAATACCCGCGTCGCTGATATATTGCTCAATACCCGCGTCGCTGATGTATTGCTCAATACCCGCGTCGCTGATGTATTGCTCGATACCCGCGTCGCTGATATATTGCTCAATACCCGCGTCGCTGATGTATTGCTCAATACCCGCGTCGCTGATGTATTGCTCAATACCCGCGTCGCTGATGTATTGCTCAATGGTGTTGCACTCAATTAAAAAATGTCTGTTTTGGAAATGAATGTTGCTGAAAGCTGTTGCTGTTGCGTTTTAGGTTTTAACTCCAAAACTGGCAGACATCTTCGGGACCACACCAGCATGCATCCACCTGAGATTGGAGAAGGAAGATACAATCAGTAGAACCAGAATTATTGAAAAATGTATAGCGACGCGACGCGAATAATCAGAAAGGCGATTAAGTCGACCAAAAATACGTTGCTAAATATTATCGCAACTAAAAATGGAAATCTTTGATTGTAAAGGTCGAGCCACAAACAGCATGTATTGAGCTAGTAACCAGGCGTCTAGTGCACCATAAAGGCGTTTCTTGGTCCGTCGTAAAACCTGTTCTATGCTTGACCACGAAAATAATATCTAATATTAAGCCACTTGTATTAACCATACGGACCCCGAAGTCTCATACTCTTTATTTTAAGACAATCATACACAACAGCTGCTGAATTTTAAACTAATTTGATTGGGCATTCCAGCGATAGATTTTCAAAAATATCGTTCTCTTGGCCTGCAAATTGACATTTCTAAACACCACTGCACCTAGTTATTGATTGGTATGCTTTTGTAGACTGATTAATCGAATAATCACGATTATTGTTTAATAATTGATCCTGATCACTCAAATCAATAATCACAAAAGCGTAGCTTCTATTGAGCTGACTTTAAAAATTGTTTAATTTTCCATTTCAATAATTCCATGTCTCAGTTTCATTTCATTCACTAAACTATATCTTACTATGTGTTTATAGTTGATAGTTTCGTGGCAACAAAAGCGGTACCGTACATATTGTAAAATGTTCAATATTTGTCCGAATTCAGAATAATTTAATTCTACCTAGGCCTATATTCTGATTTCTCCCGATATTACAAAACGCGCGTTCTAAAGTTATCTAGATGAAACCAGATTCTTGACAAAGTTATTTTTAGCTCACATGGCCTGAAAATCCACACCAGTATCTGTCATGGCGTTCGGTCGTCTGTCGTCTATAGGCTAATTTTCTTTTAGATGTATTCCCAAGAACCATTGTGCAGATTTCAAAAAAAATTTGGCAGGAAGCATCATTGCGTCATACAGATCCAAGACTGGTTAAATGAAGCTGGCAGGTTGATTTGGTCGCGCCGCCCATCTGCATACGACTTTGCGTTTATTTTAGAAACGCCTTCTCCGAAATATATTGGGCGACTAATTTGAAACTCATATAGGCTCAGGGCTGAAGCATATTTATTAGAGAGAACGTAATTGGTCGATTTGACTGGCGGACATTTTGGATGACCTAGTTTTCGCAAAAAAACGACTTTATTAAACCGCTGTCAAATTTTACACTTGTTCCTTTCTTGGGTAAACGAATCTTGAATTATTTTCCCGCCAAAATTCCTATAGATAAAGAATGGGAAGCTTCAAACGACTTCTCAAGAACCACTTGCCAGATTTCTAGTAGATTTGGCCGGAACATCCTTGCGTCATATAGATCTAAGATTGTTCAAAGGGCGCTGATTTGGTTTGCGGTTATCTTGAAGTTTTGACTCTATTTAGAAACATATTTACATAGCACCGAAACTGCTCGGCCGATTGATTTGAAACTCAAGCAATGGAGGAATCAAGTTTTAGCTATTCCCCACCCACCTTTAGCCAAGCTCCACCCACACTTCGTCCGTGTTGGGATCGATCAATCACTGAACTCCATGATTATCAATTTCCAGAAAACAGTATACAGGTAAGCTGTTGGATCTTTTGAAACTAATTTGATTAGTGTCTGTTGCTGCCTATGGTTTCAGCATGTTTATTAAAGAGTAAATACACATTTCGCACACCAACGCTAAGTCCGTCATCAATTAGGCGTTCGTGACGCACCTAGCTCCGTCATTCATGACGTAATTGATTATGACGTAATCCTACCCATCACGCCATAGTATTGATAGATAAACTGGAAGCCTCCATTTCATATATGCCAAGAGCTGAAGCATGTTTCTTCAAGAGAATCTGATTGATCGATTTAACTGCTGGTCATCTTAGATGACATAGTTTTTGTTTGAACCGCTGGAGAGATCAGCGCGAAATTCAGGAAAATCTGATTTAGAACTAATGGCGGTCAAATTTTATTCAATGAAAGCTGAAAAAAATGGCCACCTTGACCCAATCAAAATTGAGTGTTTGGCATCCGTATTGAATTTTTTTGTATTTGATGAGTTTGATGTTGGAAAATTGTTTTATTTATTTTATGGATATGGCGATGTCAAATTCTTTACCTCACACAGATAAAGAAATCGACGGCCATGCATCTTGTATTTTATTTCCCGCCAAAAACGCTTATAGGAAAAGAATGGAAACCTTCAACTAACTTCTTCGTAATATTTACTTGTCTGTTTTAAGCGAAATTTGTCAGGAAACACCCGTATGGCGTAGAGATCCAAGATTGTTCAAATGAAGCTGATTGGTCGGTGTTGGTATTGGCCAGCTTGTTCAAACAAATCTGATTGGTCGATGTTGGTATTGGCCAGCTTGTTACATTTCAGTATTTTGTTTAGGGCTTCGTTTGAATTGGAGCTGACGTCGATGTTATCTATCTGCTCCCATAGGACCTTTTTGTATGGCATTTGAGTGTCAGTGTCACTGATGAGCTTAGGTACGTTGTAGGCGACTCCATTCTCTTGCCTGGTATGGCGTTGGCTAGAGATGGTTCATCTGAAGGCGTTTAATGACTGGCTTACGGTCAGACTTGAGATCTGCACCTCCATATGAACTAGCATCCCGAAGTAGAGGGTTTACTTCTGTTTTGCATGGTATGTTGTCTATTAGGTTGAAGACTGCGATTGCCTCCTTTGACACTTTGTGCCTTTACGATCAGCAATGTATCCTGTCCACGTTGTCCGGTGACCGCAGGGGTGTTTGAAAGCCGTATTTGTAGCCATATTCGTAGCAAATAGGCCATTGGAACTAAGGAATGCCACCAGTGCATCTCCATTGATGTTGCTAGTTCTCCATATGATCCCATACATAAACCAAGTCCTGAATTTGTGTCCGCATTTCCGGGTTTACCTAGCTTGTAGTTCCAATCTTTACACATGAGCAGTTGCCGTCTGGCTGCGATAGGAATGCCAGAACTCAGTTCCGCATAGAAGGAATCTAATATTGATGGATTCTCTTTGGCTTTTTCAGTAGTTGGGCCATATGCATTGTCGACACTTAGTCGTGGTGCATTTTCGCCTTGGTATAGCCGGGTCTATGACTGCAACGCAGTCACTGACGCATCCAAAACTAATGAACTTCAAGAGCATTGGTCCGATTACGAAGCCTAATCCCCGTTATGTGCCGTGCTTTTGCACCATGAGTACTAGCTTATGGCCTGTCTGTAGTTGATGTTCTGAGTGTTTAGCTACCTTAGCCTCTTGAATGCATGTAATATCGATGTTATGGTGTTCACAGTATGCACCCAAGGTTTGCTTCTTTGATGTGCACTCAAACCACGGACATTCCACGGACATTCCACGTAGCTATGGTAAGCTCCTGGGAAGATTGCATCGTCCGAGGATGTCGAGCACAGTTTCTAGTTTGAAGAAGGTTAGACATAATCAGAGTTGCCTCTGTACGCGGATGTCAGCCCGCAATCCTTGATGACTAGTTTCCCAACAAAGTTTGTAATTATGGACGCGACCGGCGTGGAAGTGCCATCTTTCCAATCATTAATAGTTAGGTCTATTCCAACCAAACTTTGCTGGACGGACTTCAGGATCTTAAGATTCATAAAACTTATAAGCCTACAGGAACTTAATTGTTACGAGTTGAGTTGCTGGTTATATATGTAGAACATAGTTTCTCCACTTGAAATGCCAATGTTCCAGGTGAGCGATACAGGGTCCTTGGCCCTCTTGATCCATGTAGGTTGCTATGGCGAACATGTACCGGTACACATTCCCCAGCTAAACAATGCTAACCAACTTTGTTGTGTAGGTAAAATGACATACATCAAATATAACGCAGATTACTGGGCCGATACCGCACTGATACCATGCGATACTTTCAGTATTGACCTGGTATCGGCCCAGCATCGGCCCTGTAAGGTGCGTTGTCATGGATTCCTTCCAGTGCTATGCTCCGGAAATGAATACGCACGTACTGACGTATGCTCACACTAACTGATGCACACGGATGTACGCAGATAGGGACTGGTGCACACCTCGTCGATGTTACGCACGCACAGACTGGCGAACAGATGAACCCTGAATGTTGTCTTTAGTTGACGTCATGGGTTTGGGGAGCAAGCGGATCGATATTCTATTCCTTACTACGGACAAATGGGTCATGCGCGCAATCATCTCGTAATTGAGAAAGACCGAATGAAAGAAAATAGTTCCACGATTTTGTTTTGCTCGCTCTCCCTGTATCGATTCGAACAGTTAAATTATCTTTCGTCGACACTTCTTTTTTAACCACATTGTTCTTTCTATCCAAAGCTGTACGAGATACCGCCCGTCTTAAAGCATCGATACCGTTATTTGTGCGCCGAGTCACCATTATTTCTGCGGCAAGTCACCGTCATTTGTGCGCTAAGTCACCGTCATGTGTGCTCCAAGTCACCGTTATTTGTGCAGCAAGTCGCCGTCATTTGTGCACCAAGTCACCGTCATGTGTGCACCAAGTCGCAGTCATTTGTGCACCAAGTCACCGTCATTTGTGCATCAAGTCGCCATCATTTGTGCACCAAGTCACCGTCAATTGTGCACAAAGTCGCCGTCATTTGTGCACCAAGTCACCGTCATTTGTGCACCAAGTCGCTGTCATTTGTGCACCAAGTCACCGTCATGTGTGCACCAAGTTGCCGTTATCTGTGTGCCAAGTAACCGTCATTTGTTTTTTGTGTGCTAAGTCACTGTCATTTGTACTTCAAGTCACCGTCATTTGTCCTCCAAGTCACCGTCATTTGTGTGCCAAGTCGGTGTCATTTGTACTCCAAGTCACCGTCATTTGTCCTCCAAGTCACCGTCATTTGTGCGCCAAGTCGCCGTCATTTGTGCACCAAGTCACCATCATTTGTGCACCAAGTCACCGTCATTTGTGCGCCAAGTCGCCGTCATTTGTGCACCAAGTCACCGTCATTTGTGCACCAAGTCGCCGTCATTTGTGCGCCAAGTCACCGTCAGTTGTGCACCAAGTCGCCGTTATTTGTGTGCCAAGTCACCGTCATTTGTTTTGTGTGTGCTAAGTCACCGTCATTTGTACTTCCAGTCACCGTCATTTGTCCTCCAAGTCACCGTCATTTGTGTGCCAAGTCGGAGTCATTTGTACTCCAAGTCACCGTCATTTGTCCTCCAAGTCACTGTCATTTGTGCGCCAAGTCACTGTCATTTGTACGCCAGGTCACTGTCGTTTGTACTCCAAGTCGCCATCATTTGTACTCCAAGTCACCGTCATCTGTGCGCCAAGTCACCGTCATTTGTAAGCCAAGTAACTGTCATTTGTGTGCCAAGTCGCGGACATTTGTACGGCAAGTCACCGTCTTTTGTGCGCCAAGTCACCGTCATTCGTGCGCCAAGTCACGCCATATAGCGAACATTCTATTAAGAGACTAGGGCCTAGCTTTACCTGCCTATAAAACCTAGTGACTAATTTTCTACGCGCCATAAAGTGTTCACCTATGACAGGATTTTCTGCGCCTAAGATTGCACATTACCCCCCCCCCCCCCCCATCCCCACCTCCCGTTTTGTTTTGGTCACACTGTAAAAAGTTTTAGGATTTTCCGGATTCTTTGCAGAGTCTTTCTGGATTTCCCCGGATTTTTCGGATCAAAGTTGTGAATCGTAGTATTCATGTGTAAGAATTTAAGCCAAATTGGACCATCAGTTTCCGCGATATTATTTAGATTAGGCCTTCTTTGGCCAATGTCTGAAAATCTACCTGCACGGCAAGTTCCATCGTTGTATTAAAATTTGCGCCAAATCGGATGAATAGATTTTTGAATACAGCCCCGACGCGCACACACACACACACACACGCACGCACGCACGCACGCACGCACGCACGCACGCACGCACGCACGCACGCACGCACGCACGCACGCACGCACGCACGCACGCACGCATGAGTGTAAATGTGCCGTCTCGAGATGTGAAATGGTACCGCTGAATAGCAGTATCCCTACTTATAACGTCACGTGCAAACGAATTCTACGACGATAATAGTTTGCATTCCTTTAAATTAATTGATGAAGAAAAGCCGCCATTATAAACACACTTTTAATACAACGCCATTCGAGATGAAATTCTCCGCCATATTTGATGTCATTTCTAAGCACATCTCGTTTTACTTTACAACCGCGCAGAACATATAAAACAACGGAGGGATCCGGTCTGCTGCGTCAAGTATCTAAACGTCGTGATCAATATACGTCACTTGTTAGCTGACTTCAATATCAGATGACGTAGATTCATCACGAAACGGGCAATGACGGCCAGTAAGAGTCTGATTTGTATGTCTGAATTTTGAAGTTAACCCTTAGGCTGCCTTAGGCAGCATTGGCTTCCGGTGACATTAATTTCAAAGTATTCACTAGTTTTCCCGCCTTGAAAATGAGATATGGGGAATTCATCGATGCAAGGGTTAACAGTATTCTGCTGAATATTTGGAAACAAATTTGACTGACAGCTATTGCTGCAATTGGTGCTAAACGCGGGTACAAAGTGGGCGGATCGTATCTAAAATGGGCGGAGCATAGATAGAAATGGGCGGAGCATAGCTAGAACTAATTCCCATATTTCACATCAATCAGCTGTTCGTATATACACCTCTATTATTTATCAGGCAAGGAATATTATGATGCCTACACCAGCACGATTTCATGTCAAATTATTTTCAGAATATGCAATATTCTTCAAGACTGGATGCATTGAATTGAACTCTCCAGTTTATCCATCCATCATCTGACGTCATATTAAGTCATAATCAACTACGTAACGTGTAGGATGACATCATAATCAATTACAGCATGAATGACTCGATTTAGTCCATCTTAAACGCTTAATAGTCAGACACGTTGTACGAATCGTATGTCTTGACCATTTAATAAACATTCTGTTGAGTATTTTGAAACTAATTTGACTGGGCGGGGCGCTGTTACTACTATAGGCAGCAACAGCAGCCAGTCAAATTAATTTCAAAAGATTTAACAGCTTACCTGTATAGTTTTTTGGAAATAGATAGTCGGGGAGTTCAGGGACCAATCGATCCCAACATGGACGAAGTGTGGGTGGAGCTTAGCTGGAGATGGGCGGGGCATAGCTAACTGGAAAGGTCCATTGGATATAGGCCTAGGCCTCTTCGGATCTCAGAGTTGAACATGTTAATCACGGATCTCAGGGTTGAACATGTTAATCACGGATCTCAGGGTTGAACATGTTAAGCACGGATCTCAGGGTTGAATATGCTAAGCACGGATCTCAGAGTTGAACATGTTAAGCACGGATCTCAGGGTTGAACATGCTAAGCACGGATCTCAGAGTTGAACATGTTAATCACGGATCTCAGGGTTGAACATGTTAATCACGGATGTCAGGGTTGAACATGTTAAGCACGGATCTCAGGGTTGAACATGCTAAGCACGGATCTCAGAGTTGAACATGTTAAGCACGGATCTCAGGGTTGAACATGTTAATCACAGATCTCAGGGTTGAACATGCTAAGCACGGATCTCAGAGTTGAACACGTTAAGCACGGATCTCAGGGGTGAACATGCTAAGCACGGATCTCAGAGTTGAACATGTTAAGCACGGATCTCAGGGTTGAACATGCTAAGCACGGATCTCAGAGTTGAACATGTTAAGCACGGATCTCAGTGTTGAACATGTTAAGCACGGATCTCAGAGTTGAACATGTTAAGCACGGATCTCAGGGTTGAACATGCGCTGGAGGAAAACGGCCGCTACAATCCGTACAATAAGAGAGAAGAGGCTCATGCTGGAGGCGAAGGGATGTCGAGATGGAGGATGTTGAGACTGATGATCTTAAAGATGATCGCGTATAGAGGAGGATGGTGAAGGGCATGAATTGAAAACAAATAACAGAAATGGATCTTCCACACCCACCCCACCCCCACCCTTAAAATAGGCAGTATACAACATTCTAGGACAGGTATTTCACATATGTTAAATTTTCAAGATGGCGAGAAGCTGCCATCTTGGATTTACGTGAATTACTAGAGTTGCCTAAAGTTGCCTTTAGGGCAACCGGGCTGAATTTAGTATATGTCTCCATAGAGCACAGATCCGTCAAAGCAAATTATAATATAGAACATTTCCAGGTTCAGGAAAATGAAGAAAACAACAAATGAACTAAAATCGTACAATAACATTTGAGAAAATCGTCTTTTGCGATTCTCTGCGGTAATATTTCCTGAGAATGTGTACGTTTTATGGACGTTTTCCGCGATCAGCTGAAATATTTACAGTTACTAATTGGCATGTAAAAATAGTTCTGCCACATAGGCCTAATTAAGCTTATACGTCATTTATTAGCAACCATTAATTAAATCATTTCGTATCATTTTGAAAAACAAGCGCCATAAGTTTACAATGCCGTGAAGTCCTGACACGTCACCCATGACGGACGTTGCTCGCGCGTGAAGCAATTACTGTAGAATTAAAAAATAATTTAACACAAAACAAAATAAAACGTATGCCAACACACCTTTCCCACATTGACGTCATTACACCCGGATTCCACTAAATCAACGCGCGTGGCATAATTGCTGGCTGGTAATGCCGCGATCAAGCAGCTGATCCGCCTTGAGTTACTATTGCACTTAATTACACTGCAATTTAAACCGTTGCTATGATAAACAAAAAAAACCACTTATTTAAGTCATACATCATTGGAAAGCGCATTGAATTGTCTAAACAATATTGCATTATTTTAAAAATATATTTTTGTAAACTTTTCACTGAGTTATTTGCGTATGTAAAATACACCATTTTACCTAGATTCATTAAATCAAGTGGACAATAGGGGTTATTTAAAATCACAATCAACTGTATAAAATTTTATAAAAATATAAAAACGAATACAGAAATGTAGAAATGCATAGAAAATTGGCTTAGCTTTCCAATGATGTAGGCCCCTATGACTTCAATAATATTATGAAACCAGTTCTTCATATAATCTACTTAAAATGCGTTGTATCGGATTGCAGTAGTAAAGTAATGCTGTTTGCGCGTCGACTATTGCCGTTACCAGCCAGAAGTGGTATGCGCAATGCATTCTGGGAAGTTATTCCCCCAAAATGCGCTAACGTGGAAAAGGTCTACTTCAGAATATTTTGAACATAATTGAATTGGACAACATTGCTGCCTGACTCAGCCTAAGCCACCAGTGTCTTCCAATCCAGTTAGGCCTAATTTCAAAATATTCAACAGAACTTTTCTTACACCGTGTTCAAAATTGTACTACCTAACATGCTTCTGTTTCTGTTTTATCAATATTAACTTATTTACGAGCTGTAGTGTATGTGAGTCTACACTAGTAATGCAAATACATACTACTCCCTTTACCCATTCATGACACGTGCTTCGGAAGACCTCGCTAAATCTCGTTCCGGATGAAATCTCACTAGGCCTAAACTGGTGAAATAAAATCAATATGAAATGATAACTCTTGTAAGATCCTCTACATGTGTATTAAGATTACCTTTTGATGTAGAACTTATTCGAGCGTTCTCGTAGAAATAAAATGCAAACGTATCTAGGCCTATATCGATTAAGAATTTTATTTATAGCCGGTGTTGTTTAGTGGTCCACCGATTTCTGAAATTCTCTTATCACATTTTATTTATTTTATCTTTGTTGCGCACGTTTATATCTGGTGATTCAATGTTTGATGAAGAAGACTCGCTCTTTAATTGAAATCAATTTCAAGCTCTTTAGTTGAAATAAATTTCAATTAGACTCAATTTTGATTTGGAATATGACGGGAAAAGTAAAAGTATCAATCAATAATCTCGCAGTTTGTTGAGATCTGTGTATATTGGCCTATATGATAACCTATAAAACATGTCTGAAATTGTAATCAGCGTTTAAAATAAAAATTCTTTAATTATCCGTTTTTAAGATTATCTGAAGGAGTTGTGCTAGACTTATCTATGGTTCTGTATAGGGAAGAATAGAAAAATCTTATTTCTATAAAATTTAATATTCAATTCAAACACATTTTTTGTGTAATATAATTAAGATTAGTATGACTTAAATCTCATGCGCAAGACTAACGCTTCTAATACATTTGGTTACACGTTCCTAAAACTTAGAAGTTGTGTGAAATTACTTAAGCCTAATTAACAAATTATATTAAAATGAAAACAAGATCTTACCTCTCTTTCCATAAAAGTTTGCACTGGCGAGAGTTACAATAGCCAACACGACCAAGAAAACCACACATGATGAATGACCCATTTTAAAAAACGTTTTACTTGCGAAATTAAATTAATCTTTCTAATGTTTTAAAATTGTACAGATTTTGCTAAAAGTCCGATGCACTCTTTGTAACCTTTCTTTGATGATGACTGTACAAATAGCGATTCTTTGAGAGTGACAGCAATGATTCTCGCGCGAATGACAGCTCGATCTCCGGAGACTGGCTATCTTCTAGGTGTTCTCTCATTTATATCTGTGGGGACGACGGCGCTCATAATGCCTGCTTTCATCAATCAATAAAAAGATCTTCAGATACCCCGATACAAACTTTCTCTCCTGTATTGGTACTGATGCGCAACTTGACGCTAGAACTACCCTCATTGGTCGTGTAGTAATTCTGAAGAGAAATCATTGATGCTGAGCGCTTACGCCCACCACCACAATAATTCTCTCTCTCTAACTCCTCCATTGATTCTCCTCTCTCGCCTTTCCCCCTTCATCCTCCTCTCCCACTCTCCCCCTTTATCCTTCTCTCTCGTGTTCTCTCTTCACCCTGTTCTCTCGCTCTCTCCCTTCCTCCTGCTTTCTCGCTCTCTCCCTTTATCCTCCTCTCTCGCTCTCTTCCTTGCTCCTCCTCTCTCACTCCTCCATTCATCCTCCTCTCGCTCTCTCCCTTCCTCCTCCTCTCTCGCTCTCTCCCTTCCTCCTCCTCTCTCACTCCTCCATTCATCCTCCTCTCTCGCTCTCTCCCTTTATCCTCCTCTCTCGCGCTCTCCCTTCCTCCTGCTTTCTTGCTCTCTCCCTTTATCCTCCTCTCTCGCTCTCTCCCTTCCTCCGCCTCTCTCACTCCTCCATTCATCCTCCTCTCTCGCTCTCTCCCTTCCTCCTGCTTTCTCGCTCTCTCCCTTTATCCTCCTCTCTCGCGCTCTCCCTTCCTCCTGCTTTCTTGCTCTCTCCCTTTATCCTCCACTCTCGCTCTCTCCCTTCCTCCTCCTCTCTCACTCCTCCATTCATCCTCCTCTCTCGCTCTCTCCCTTCCCCCTCCTCTCTCGCTCTCTCCCTTCCTCCCCCTCTCTCACTCCTCCATTCGTCCTCCTCTCTCGCTCTCTCCCTTCCTCTTGCTTTCTCGCTCTCTCCCTTTATCCTCCTCTCTCGCTCTCTCCCTTCCACCCCGTCTCTCACTCTCTCCCTTCCTCCTCCTCTCTCACTCCTCCATTCCCCCTCCTCTCTCGCGCTCTCCCTTCCTCCTCCTCTCTCACTCCTCCATTCATCCTCCTCTCTCACTCTCTCCCGTCCTCCTGCTTTCTCTCGCTCTCTCCCTTTATCCTCCTCTCTCGCTCTCTCTCACTTCCTTCTCTCTCGCTCTCTCCCTTCTTTCTCCTCTCTCACTCTCTCCCTTCCTCCTCCTCTCTCACTCCTCCATTCATCCTCCTCTCTCGCTCTCTCCCTTCCTTCTCCTCTCTCGCTCTCTCCCTTCCTCCTCCTCTCTCACTCCTCCATTCATCCTCCTCTCTCGCTCTCTCCCTTCCTCCTGCTTTCTCGCTCTCTCCCTTTATCCTCCTCTCTCGCTCTCTCCCTTCCTCCTCCTCTCTCGTCTCCCTTCCTCCTCCTCTCTCGCTCTCTCCCTTCCTCCTCCTCTCTCACTCTCCCTTCCTCCTCCTCTCTCGCTCTCTCCCTTCCTCCTGCTTTCTCGCTCGCTCCATTCACCGTCCTCTCCCGATTTCTTCCTTCCTCATCCTCTCTCGCTCTCTCTATTCCTCCCCTCTCTCGCTCTCTCCCCCCCCCCCTCCTCTCTCACTCCTCCATTCACCCCCCCCCTCTCTCTCTCTCTCCCATAATCCTCATCTCTCATCCTTCTTTCTCCCAAACTCATTCTCCACACCCTTTCTCCACAAGTTCTCTTTTTGTACCACCCACCATAGCGTCAACGCGTGGACATATAGTGATCATTTTGTCCGTTTGTCCGTTTGTCCGTTTGTCCGTCCGTGCGTGTGTGATTTTTGTCTGGATGATGTTTTTAAAGTCTTTTTTAGATCTAGTCATGAAACTTGTTTTATTGATGCATCGTAGGTTTGTCAGTGTGGCGTATCTCAAGTTCGCTGAGCAACATAGAAAATTCGTGCCCTGGAAGTAGGTTAACCAAACTTAGTTTATGAATGCATTGTCAGTTACAGGTACGTCGTGTATCAAAAGTAGGTCAGCATGATCTATTTCTTAGAAAGGCTTTGAAAATGTTTGTTTATGCTGTGGTTTCCAGAACTTTGCTGCAAAGAATATCCTGGTACAGGTCTATACGATGTCATTCTCTCATGTACAATTCACCTTTCCAGTTTATCCATCCATCATATGACGTCTTAATCTTAAGTGACGTGTATGCTGATGTCATAATCATGACGTCATGACTGATTCGAAATAGTCGCTCTTTAACGCTTGATGGTCCGACATGTTGTACGAATTGTATGTCTTTGCTATTTAATAATGCCATAGGCAGCAACTGTACCCAGTCGAATTAGATTCAAAATATTCAACAGCTTACCTACATGGTTTTCTGGAAATTGATAGTCAGTGAGTTCAGAGATCGATCGATACCAACACGGACGAGGTGTGGATGGAGTTAGATAAAGATTGCAGGCCGTAGTTAAAACTGGAAAGGTCCATTGCAACCGAACTTGGTTTATGGGTGAATGTTTACACGGAGGGCTGTCGTATATCATAAGTAGGTCACTGTGACATGCTTCTCACAGTTCAATGATCAATGGAGGTATCCAGTTTTAGCTTCGCTCGTGTTGCTCGATCCCTGCGCTCCCTGAATCTCAATTTCCAGAAAACTGGGGTAAGCTGTTGAATATTTTGTAACCAATTTGACTCGAGTTAAATTAGTTTCAAAATATTCAATAAAATGTATATTAATTGGTAAAACATACAATTCGTACAGCAACGCTAAGTCCGTCAACAATTATGCATTCGTGTCGAAGTTAGCGACACCATTCACGGCATGATTGACTACCCTTTTAGTTTTCGTGGACATGAGAAGATTTTTCCCTTCCAATGACCCAGCCATATCAGGTCATACCATACCCGTATCATGCTCAACCGTACAAAACCGTGGCAGTTCATACAATACTATGTCCAGCCCTTCCATACCAGCTCATACAATGCCCTTACAAACCGTAATATACTAGGACATACAATATTATCCCCATCTCTACCACACGCAACCGCAATCTACTCTACCTTGCAGTATCTTATACCTTATATTTCCCTATCTTACGTCCCTACCTGACTTCCCCCATCATGAGATATGCGGGGAATCTTTATCGGAAGAGAGGGGGCCCATTTCTCGCTATACCATGCTCAACTCCGCTCAATTTTAGTCAAGCTCCGCCCACATTTTGCGCCTGTTGGGATAGATTTATAGACTTTGAACTTTGAATCCTCAGAACCACATTTTCAAGGTGATGATACGGGTAAGCCGCCGAATATTTTGAAACTAGTTTCACTGAGTGGAGTTGGTGCCGATGGCAGCAACAGCGCTCAGTCAAATTAGATTCAAAATTCTCAACAGAATGTTTATTAAAAAATAGACTTACAATTTGTACACTTGACGGACTTAGATACGTCATTCAGTAAACATTTTGATTGTGACGTCAGCCTATATGTGACGTAATTGATTATGACGTCATATACTTAAGTGACAAGTCGAATATATCTATTTCTATAATGTAAAAGTAACACCGAGTGACCATGAAAAGAATCGAGTTCCATGTGATAGCTCTCTGGATTCGAGAAATATGATTTTCTAACGTGTTGATTGAAATGCGTTATTTACCAGTGAGCGTGCCTAGTGAATGTGAACCTGATATGGGTACGGAATCTAATTCGTTTGGCCATCTTAATGGATTGGTCGGGGTCGCGGTGGTGAAGCCTCTTCACACCGTTCACGGATGTGATCCAAGCTTTTGGAAATCAATTATACCTACCTGTAACAGAAGTAGCCATGGTACGCTGGGGCTGAATGTATCAGCTTGTTTATTCATGGCGGCGCGTACACTAGAGTACTATCGTGCATTCTCCGCGCCGTGACTATAGTCAACCAGGAGCGATTAAAGAAGACTCGCGTACGCACTCTTGTAAGCGCAGGGTGGAGATTACAGTCTCCTTGTATGCGAAATATCTTATTGAGTGAAATAGAGGGACACTCTCTACCTACGCCCCGCCCATCTCTAGCTATGTCCCGCCCACCTCTAGCTATGCCCCGATCATCTCTAGTTATGCCCCGCTCATCTCTAGCTATGTCCCGCTCATCTATAGTTATGACCCACTCATCTCTAACTATGTCTCGCCCATCTCTGGCTATTCCACGTCCATCTCTAGCTATGACCCGCCCATCTCTAGCTTTTCCCACCCATCTCTAGCTATGCCTGCCCATCTCTCTCTCTCTATGCTCCGCCAATCTCTATCTATGCCCCGACCATCTCTAGCTAGGCCCATCCATCTCTAGCTATGCCTGCCCATCTCTCTCTATGCTCCGCCAATCTCTATCTATGCCCCGACCATCTCTAGCTGTGCGCCGCCCATCTCTAGCTATACCCCGCCAATCTATAGCTATGCCTCTCCCATCTCTAGCTATGCCTCGTCCATCTCTAGCTATGCCCCGCCCACGTTCTACATGTGTTTGAATATATATTGACACTTTGATCCCCAGAATCTCAATTTCAATATGACTGTACAGGTAAGCTGTTCTACGTTTTGACATTAATTTGACAGGGAGCTGTTACCGTATGTGGCAAAATAGTCCACAGAAAGTTGGTTAAATTCTCCCGAAAAACATACAATTTAGACTCACTGTCGAACCATTACATCGTCTCCGGCCTACGCCATTTGATTCTGGCAAGTGATGTATTTTGATTATGACGTCAGATACTTGAGCAACAAGATCGGGTCTCTCGAATGTACACGTCTGGGCTGGGTAGGTGTGGGGTGGTGTGCGTGCGCGCGCGTGTGTGTGTGTGTGTGTGTGTGTGTGTGTGTGTGTGTGTGTGTGTGTGTGTGTGTGTGTTCGTGTGGAGGAGGTGGCTATCAAATTGTAAAAATGCATCGAAGCGCGTCCGCTGAGAGAATCGACAATATTCAAGATTCAAGACTTAACGTACTTTTATTTCAAGTTTAAATCAGACAATATAAAAATTTTAATAACCTGTTGCTGCCCAGTCAAATTAGTTTCAAAACATTCAACAGAATGTTCCTTAAATAGTAAACCCATCAAAGACATACAATTTGTAAACTTAGCAGGACTTTTCATTGTTCGCGGCGGAGCTAGATACGTGACTACGCATTGTGACGTCATCCTACATGTGGCGTAATTGAGTAGGACGTCATATACTTGAGTGGCAGGTCGTATCCCGCCATTCAAAATGTCAGCCAGACAGGGTCATCCATCTTGAGCATTTATTTCCGTAGAATAACTCCGGCAGAACTGTTATGCTTATATCGATCCATCGTACGATGTTTATTGAAGAGATTGATTATCTTTGCGCATGATTTCAGTATGGCCCTCATTATTCTGTCATTTCTAGAAGGATTGTCTTCTGACACGACCCGCCCACTTCACATTTATGGTGTTCGTGACAAAATATTTCACATTCAAAAGTATTTGAGGATATCGAGTAGTATTACAATACAACAGAAGCACTCAGATATCGCGGGCGCTCATCCTCAGATATTCATTTGTTGCGCAATTTTTGCATTTTCGCATCACAACGGACCAGTAGTTTCCGAGTAATCCATAGATCCACAATTTGATCCGAGGCGGATGAGGTTTCTGTATTTTGTATTACGACTAAAGGCTGAAAATCTCATGTCACGATACGATCCTTTGGTGTGTTAAGATTCGAATCAAATCGCACTCGCCAAGGCGAGTTTTTAATACTCAGGCCGAAACTGGCCACAGATCGCCCATGCAGTGGTCTTGGGAAATGCAGAGCAGGAGAAGGCTATTTTTTTTTTACTGTTTTTGAAGATTTACCACTGGAATGACTGGCTCGATAGCAGACCCAGTCATTCTAGTGGTAAATTTTCAAAAATAGTCGTCTTGGCCTACGAATGGACATTCAATAACGAATTATATGAATTTCATGACCAAATTTAGGCAATAAAAGCATTGCCGGACACGCGGATACACTCAGACTACCACATACGGACCTCAGACAGACACACAGGGGCAACAGACAGGTTCATAGGGCCTCAGACAGACACACAGGTGTCTCACATATACATATATCCAGTAAATTCCCAGTAAATTCGTCAAGCCATCGCCTCGTGATCTGCTGTACCGAGTTAAATCAAACATATCTGGAACGAGGCCTTTAGTAGTCATGCAGTTTCCAATCTTCGGTATCTAAATTTGATTGGTCACTTTGAAATGACACCATATTGGATTTCCGCGTTTATTTAACGTCTCGTGATCCGCTAGGGAGATCTGAACCAAACTAGCATGGGAAATGCTCGTTGTACTAGATACATTGAAGATGTACATATAGGCTATACGAAGCGGTGTATTTGATGAAAAAAATCTTTTGTTAAATTTTCGCAGTACCATTTCTTAATTCGTTCTGGTTTGTGTGTAATAATCTCCCATTGCAGATTTAATCAGTGTTCGGTATTCGTATAAAATCTGTGATCGTATGCAATCTGTAATCGAATACAATCTGTAATCGTATACAATCTGTAATCGTATACAATCTGTAATCGTACACAATCTGTAATCGTATACAATCTGTATTCGTTCTGGTTTGTGTGTAATAATCTCCCATTGCAGATTTAATTAGTGTTCGGTATTCGTATAAAATCTGTGATCGTATACAATCTGTAATCGAATACAATCTGTAATCGTATACAATCTGTAATCGTATACAATCTGTAATCGTACACAATCTGTAATCGTATACAATCTGTATTCCTTCTGGTTTGTGTGTGATAATCTCCCATTGCAGATTTAATTAGTGTTCGGTATTCGTATAAAATCTGTGATCGTATACAATCTGTAATCGAATACAATCTGTAATCGTATACAATCTGTAATCGTATACAATCTGTAATCGTACACAATCTTTAATCGTATACGATCTGTATTCGTTCTGGTTTGTGTGTAATAATCTCCCATTGCAGATTTAATTAGTGTTCGGTATTCGTATAAAATCTGTGATCATATACAATCTGTAATCGTACACAATCTGTAATCGTATACAATCTGTAATCGTATACAATCTGTAATCGAATATTCGTATAATTAAGTGAATGAATATTCGAACTAATCGAATATTTCAGATGTCTGTTTAATAGAAACTAAATGTCGCAGGTAATCTGCTAAACATGGAATGATGTGCTGTGGAAAACTACAATTGACACTGATGCCACATGGGTACTAAACATCGGCCAGGTTTCAAGACATTCGGTTAAAAACAACTGTTGGTAAAAAGGCAGTTTAAATCTGGGTATCATATATTTACTATGGGAGATAGCTTTGGTAACGAAAAGCCATTTTCTTGGAAACCATTTGATGAATCCAGTATGAAATTGATTCGAGAGCGATTGATAACATCCAGCCCAAGCATAGTGGTGAGCCGATAAAACCTGTATGCGTAGTTCCTGTTGAAATATCCATACTGTGAAATGACTGAATTCACACACGCACGCACGCACGCACGCACGCACGCACGCACGCACGCACGCACGCACGCACGCACGTACGCACGCACGCACGCACGCTCGCTCGCTCACACTCACACACTTCATTGGCAGCTCGTAAACCATTGGAGAGACAATTTAAATTTAATACCAAATCAACTCAATATAGGAATAGAAGTTGGCCAAGTTTAACGTTATTCGGACCAAACAATATAAATATTAGAACATACGTATGCGCACCGCAGTTCTTCATGTTAAAGTCGCACTGTTTCATAGCTAAATGTGCATAAATAGATAACTTAGTTTGACTTTGAAGATGAACACGCGTAACATGGCCATACATAAGACCAACATGCTTTCCAAGGTAAAACATCAGAACTATTAACTATTTGAATTCTAAGATGCTCAAGTCCAAAATGAGCATACCAGAAAACTAATGAACATTCTGTAATTCATTTGACAGGAACCTGTTGCCGCAACAGCTTCCAGTCAAATTAGCTTCAAAATTTGCAAGAGAATAGTTCATATATATGTATGTGATTTTAGTGCTAAACCATTTGACGTCAGAGGGTGAATACGACAAAGAGTCCGCCATAGTCTTTGTACAATACATTCAAGACGCGTTCACTTTGCATAAATCCGTGTACTCTGAAATTTGATGCGAATTATCGAGAGAATGGTCGTGCCTGAAAGGGGCTTTTCATGGGCTCTTCTAGAGCCGATTGCCAGCAATGTTCTACCACTCGATAGCACCTGCGCAAACATCTCAACTTCCGGATTGAATGTCCGCATTTACATCCGGTATTATCTGCTTATAAGAGAAATAGCGATCAGGTTCCTAAACTCCGAGTGCGGCACTTGGTATCACTTGATTGCGAAATCTCCAAAATCTCGTGGAAACTTACAAGATACGGATCGTGACTTGGACGTCGGCGTTTATTTGTTGAATTGAAATGACAATGTAGTTGAATGCTTGGAATTTAAAGTCAATTGTCTATTTTTTTGTTTTAAGAATATTCGCCGTGTTCCTGCAGCTATTGACTAAATATATGGATGGATCCAATCTGTTGCTCAAGTAGGCTATATGACGTCATAGTCAATTACGTCGCATGTAGGCTTACTATCAAAATGCATATTGAATGACGTATATAATCTCCGTCATGAACATTGAAAAACGTAGTGTACAATTTGTTTAATGGATTTACTATCTAATAAATATTCCTTTGAATAGTTTGAAACTAATTTCACTTGGCGATGGGCAGGAACAGCACCCAGCCAGATTAGGTTCAAAATATTCAACAACTTGAAACCTGTATGTAGCTACCTTGAGAATTCAGAGTTCACGGTATCTAAATCAACCTCAACCCGCGGATAGCATGGGTGGAGCTTATGTAGAAATGGGCGTGTCATAGCTAGAACTGAATCCCTCTAACCTTTACTTTCACCTTGGGTCATTGAATATTCCTAACATGACCTGACATGACCTGACATGACCTGCCAGGAACTGCAATCAGGGCCGGTTGAAGAAGCTGAATGTTAAAGAGGTTAAATAGAGGTCCGGGTCCTCGGTATTTTGCGGTATTATTGCGGAGTTATGGCGGGTGTATCGGAGCTGTCTCGGAGTTATGGCGGGATATCGGAGCTATCTCGGAGTTATGGCGGGGATATCGGAGCTATCTCTGAGTTATGGCGGGGATATCTGAGCTATCTCTGAGTTATGGCGGGGATATCGGACTATCTCGGAGTTGTGGCGGGGATATCGGAGCTATCTCTGAGTTATGGCGGGGATATCGGAGCTATCTCGGAGTTATGGCGGGGATATCGGAGATATCTCGGAGTTATGGCGGGGATATCGGAGCTATCTCAGAGTTATGGCGGGGATATCGGAGCTATCGCAGGCTTATGGCGGGATATCGGAGCTATGGCGAATCACTTCTCTCTCACAACTATTTTCCTTCTTTCGCACCATCTTCATTCTGCCATCCCCCACCGTCTCCACAATCTCCATTCCCTCTCACATTCAATTGCCCCTCTCGATTCTACCCCTCTCTCCATTCGCACCCACCCTCTCCCACAATATCCCATCATTCCAACTCTTTCGCTTCCACCAACCCGCCTTTCTCCCCACACTCTCCTTCAGTTCCCCCTTCTCCCGCGGCCACACTAATTCTACTCCACTGTCCTCCACACTCTCCAACTGTCCCTCACTCGTATTCTCTCACTCTATCTCCACCATTCACTGGTTTGCGCCCCTCTCTCTCCATCTTTCTCCCTCCCTCCCTCCCCCTTCCGCCCTTCCCCTCTCTCTCTCTCGCTCTCTCGCTCTCTCCCCCCCCCTCTCTCTCCCTATTTCTTCCACTCCCCCCTCTCCCTCCTCTCTCTCTCTTTCTATCTCGACTCTCTCTTCGTATTTCTTCCATTCTCCCCTTCTGTCTCTCTCCCCATATTTCTTCCATTCTCTCTCTCTCTCTCTCTCTCTCTCTCTCTCTCTCTCTCTCTCTCTCTCTCTCTCTCTTCTATTCTCTCTCTCTCTTCTATTCTCTCTCTCTCTCTCGCTCTCTCTCTCTCTCTCTCTCATATTCTCTCTCTCTCTCTCTCTCTCTCTCTCTCTCTCTCTCTCTCTATCTCTCTCTATATATATCTCTCTCTCTCTCTCTCACTCTCGATTTATTGAGAGTGAGTTGTTTTACTCCACAAAGATAATCCGTCCTCCCTAAGTCTCGGCGCTCACCCATCCAGCTTGATGTGTACGTTAAGATAGTAAATCTTTTGATAGCCAGCAAACTGATTGAACAAATTCGATAATTCAGGGGCCAGAGGGTTTAAAATGGCTCCGATCAAATGAACAATTTCCATATATTTCTCATTAAAACCGCATTTGATCCAAGCGGGTTTCAGTTGACATGTGATCATATCCAGCCATGAATACCTGCAGTAAACGACCACCTTGCGGCTCACCTAGAAGTAAAGTACAGTGAAGAAATAACTTAACATATTTCCAAAACAGAAACATGTTAGTTAGTAAAATTTTAAACAAGATGTAAGAAATGTTTTGTTGACTATTTTGAACATTATTGCATTAGAAGACTGGCAGCAATGTCTTTCAATTCAATTATGTTCAAAATATGCAACTTTTCCATCTTATTTTGTCTTGGAAGCAAGTCAAGTTATTTCTGAGCCGTACTGTGAGTAACTAAGTACAGATAGCTGCTTAATACAGCTCATGTCAGCATATGATCTCCCACCACGAAACGCTGCTTCCTTAAGATGATAACGATCACTATACGGACCATCCGTCACGTGGGAGTGTATTATGTTTATTGATAACGCATATGACTGGCCCGTTACATGGCAAATACCGCCAGTATTCCGCCAGTAACAGGGCTTTATTATGTCTATTGACCCCTTGTGAACTGATTCAATTAAATGAGATAGGGGAGTATAAATGGCTAAATCCAACTTCCCTTCATTGAAACTTTATTGGATATATATATTACGTATGTCTCTGAATCTACGAATGAAAACCAGCTATTGTTAATTTGACATACCATCCATGTCGTCCGATGACGGCGGCGGCGACGATAGTGATAAGCTGATAGCTGCGTCGACGTCCAATTTGCATTTGGATCGACTTAGCAGTTCATATCTCCTGTTTGGCGAGGCACTCTAGACCCAAACTTGTACACATACTTCTTTATAATGAGAGGCCATGTCACAATGGCTCAGAAGTTCAAAGAGCAATGCCATTCTGACATTGCTAAGAACCTAATTCTTTAAACATGAACATTTTCTCTTAGCTCAACAGAGCACACCGTATTCTCGTATTAGGTTAATCATACTGGTTACAACCTTGAACATATGCTACCTAGATCATGAGAGGGCATGGCATAATCACAGTTTGGTCACAAGTCAAAGGTCAAGGCCATTGTGATCTTGGTAAATACTTAATTGTATCAACATCAACATTTCATGTCTAGCTCAGTTTTGCCGTTTACATCTCGTGTAGAAGCAGCAGTAGTAGCAACAACAGTAGCAGTAGCAGCGGCAACAGTAGCAGCAGCAGCAGCAGTAGCAGAAGTAGTAGCAGTAGCAGCAGTAGCAGCAGCAGTAGCAGCATCAGTAGCAACAGTAGTAGCAGCAGCAGCAGCAGCAGCAGCAGCAGCAGTAGAAGCAGCAGTAGCAGCAGTAGTAGCAGCAGTAGCAGCGGCAGTGGCAGCAACAGTGGCATCAGTAGCAGCAGCAGTAGCAGCAGTAGCAGCAGCAGTAGTAGCAGTAGCAACAACAGCAGCAGTAGCAGCAGTGGTGGCAGCAGTAGTAGCAGCAATAGCAGCGACAGTAGAAGTAGCAGCAGCTGTAGCAGCAGCAGTGGCAGCAGTAGCAGCAGTAGCAGCAGCAGTAGCAGCAGTAGCAACAACAGCCGCAGTAGTAGCAGCAGTGGCAGCAGTAGCAGCAGCAGTAGCAGCAGTAGCCCAACAGCAGCAGTAGCAGCAGCAGCAGTAGCAGCTGTAGCAGCAGCAGTAACATAAGCAGTAGTGGCAGCAGCAGTAGCAGTAGTAGCAGCAGCAGCAGTAGTAGTAGCAGCGGTAGCAATAGCAGTAGCAGTAGCGGTAGCAATAGCAGTAGCAGTGCAGTAGCAGTAGCAACAGTAGCAGCAGCAGCAGCAGCAGTAGTAGTAGCAGCAGTAGCAGCAGCAGTAGCAGCGGTAGCAGCAGCAGCAGCAGTAGTAGCAACAGTAGCAGCAGCAGTAGCAGTAGCAGCAGCCGTAGTAGCAGCAGCGGTAGCAGTGGTAGCAGCAGTAGCAGCAGTAGCAGTAGTAGCAGTAGTAGCAGTAGCAGTAGCAGTAGCAGTAGCAGTAGCAGTAGCAGTAGCAGTAGCAGTAGTAGCAGCAGCAGTAGTAGCAGCAGCAGTAGCAGCAGTGGCAGCAGTAGCAGTAGCAGCAGTAGCAGCAGCGGTAGTAGCAGCAGCGGTAGCAGTGGTAGCAGCAGTAGCAGTAGTAGCAGTAGCAGTAGCAGTAGCAGTAGCAGTAGCAGTAGCAGTAGCAGTAGCAGCAGCAGTAGCAGCAGTAGCAGTAGCAGCAGTAGCAGCAGTAGCAGCAGTAGCAGCAGTAGCAGTAGCAGTAGCAGCAGCAGTAGTCACAATCTTATCCATAAAATACTCAGCCGTATTAGATGAGACAGCGTAACATCATTCAGCGCATCTCCCGGAATATATGTCTATTTGGATAATTCACAGCAATGACTAAAGGTTTAATCACGCGTAGAGAAGTGTGTGTAGATATTACCTGCGTGATTCCATAAAAGTTAGCTGGCCGATAATCCTGACAGAGATAAAATGTTTTAAATAGACACTTGTTCTGCTTGTATATCAGAAATAATACCATCATATCTAATAGCGTAAGAGCTAGCTAACCTTTTTTTCAACCGGAAGACTGCAGAACTTATGCGGCTCATTCCACAGGTAATTTAGGACGGAAAATCAGAAAATGGATTTATTTCTTTTTGATTGAATGGAGACACGCGCCCACTAGCGCCACACATTCTATATCCAGGGACAAATATGTGTGATATTATTCACTTCAGTTACAACAATTGCCAAATTTCTCAAAAGCCATTTAAAGACAATGGACGAATCCGATTTTAGTTATGCCCCGCCCATTTCTAGCTAAGTTCGGCCCACGCTTTACCCATGTTAGGATCCATCGAACCTTCAATTCACAGAATCCCAATAGCGAGGTAACTATACAGGTAAGATGTTAATAAATATTTTGAAAGTAATTTAACATGTTGCTGTCTATGACAGTCACAGCGCACGGTCAAAATGGTTTCAAAATATTTAACAGAATGTTCAACCGTTATTAACTAGTTATTATATCAAACGCATACACTTCATACACCTGACGGACTATTCCAAGTTCATGACGGATATTTCTGTATAAATGCGGGTGTTGAATCTGTGTGAATATTGATCTATACTGGGAACACGTTTCCATTGTATAGTCCCTCGAATACAGGGATCCATTTCTAGCTATGTACCGGCCATTTCTAGCTATGTGCCGCCAATTTCTAACTATGACCCACCCATTTCTAGCTATGTACCGCCCATTTCTAGCCATGTACTGCCCATTTCTAGCCATGTACCGCCCATTTCTAGCCATGTACTGCCCATTTCTAGCTATGTACCGCCCATTTCTAGCCATGTACCATGCATTTCTAACTGTGCCCCACCCATTTCTAGCTATGCCCCGCCCATGTCTAGCTATGCACTGCCCATTTCCAGCCAGGCACCGCCCATTTCTAGCTATGCCCCGCCCATCTCTAGCCATGCACCGCCATTTTATAGCTAAGCTCCGCCCATTTCTAGCTTTGTACCACCCATTTCTATAGCCATGCTCAGTCCATTTCTAGCAGCATGAA
Organism: Chaetoderma sp. LZ-2023a; assembly: GCA_034401795.1. Taxonomy (NCBI): domain Eukaryota; kingdom Metazoa; phylum Mollusca; class Caudofoveata; order Chaetodermatida; family Chaetodermatidae; genus Chaetoderma; species Chaetoderma sp. LZ-2023a. Next base: position 178,841,207 of record CM067359.1, read on the forward strand.
ACAGGATGTTGGAATAAGTTTATATAGGCCCCTAGGCCTACTTTGAATCCTGAATTCCCAGAGTCCCAATTTCAAGGAAGCTATACAGGTAAGCTGTTCAGTATTTCGAAGTTAATTTGATTGGTCGCTGTTGTTGCCACCTTATGGCAGCAAATTAGTTGCAAAATATTCAACAGAGTAAAATAGTAAAGACATACAATTTATACACTTGACGAACGATTCAATGTTCATGAGGGAACTAGATACGCCATTCATTACGCATTTTGATTGTGACGTCAACCTACATTGATTATGCCATCATATACTTGTGCAATAGATCAGATCTCGCCATTGTTTTAATGGATTGTTGTTGGATGCTACCCTGTATATAGAGGTTCCGGCTCTGTAACGTATATTTCTTATTATTTGTTATTTGTCCGTAAACTGCGGTGCGCACACCACCATTTGGCATGACAGATTATTTCATTTACGAAACAGTCCTGTTAGAAAGAACTTAAGAAGAGCTTATGCCGTTTAGCCATTTAAGAAAAAAATGTTTGCGCCGCACGTCCTATGACCCTCGTCGCTCTTAGCCCTTTCACCGGTAAATTCCCCAGACGCCTATCTCATTTTCAAGGCAACCGCACACTTTACGCTTATTTGTGTTAAATCACACATTCCTGCGCGCGTGGGTAAGAGATTTGTCTAGTGGGCATACTCTTAGTTGGGTCAATAAATTAAAAGAATTGTGTGCAACGGCGTCTTTGAATGGATATTTCCATTTTATTTATCCATCATATGATGCCATATCACGCCATTATCAACTACGTGACGTGTAGGATGACGTCATAATCATGATATCATGAATGAGTAGATTTAGTCCGTCTTAAGCGCTTAATAGTCCGACACATTGTACGAATTGTATGTTTTGGCTATTTAATAAACATACTGTTGAATATTTTATAAACATAAAAGCAGTAACAACACCGAGCCAAATTATTTTCAAAACATTCAACAGCTTACCTGCATATTTTTCTGGAAATTGATAGTCAGGGAGTTCAGAGATCAATCGATCCCAGCATGAGCGAGCTGTAGCTCGAGCTTAGCTAGAGATAGGCGGGGCATGGCTAAAACTGGAAAGGTCCATTGTCGAGTATTAATAATAATATACACGCGAACTACAAGGGTGTAGGAACGTACCTTGACCTGGGGACTAAAGCATGGGGGTGGTGGGTGTGTGTGTGTCAAACACTAGGGCCGCTATTGGTGATGCCGTATGGGAAAGGAAAAACCTGGGGTGTATATTTAGCCCATACTTGCACCCCCCCCCACCCCCCGTTCCTACGCCTAAGAACTATGAAAACGATATACAGAAATTGCCATAAGGATAGGCTCGTGTTTTCGTTTGTTTATTAGGATGTGCGTGTGCGTGTGTCCTGGCCCCAGTACTCTGAGGTATTCAGATTCAGATTCAGATTTTTTATTTAGGCCTACACCCAGCCCACATAATGGCATATGGGGAATATGAGTTTACAGAAATTATAAATGTTATGGCGATCAGACATTATATATCAATTCATAATTACATATTTTGGTATTTATCTAGTTATATAACCACTGTTTGTGCTTTCGGTAGTAGTAGTAGTAGTAGTAGTAGTAGTAGCAGTAGCAGTAGCAGTAGCAGCAGCAGTAGTAGTAGTAGTAGTAGTAGTAGTAGTAGTAGTAGTAGTAGTAGTAGTAGTAGTAACTTAGAATTATTATGAAAATTACGGTTATTATTTACACGTACATCATAATTGGTAATGACAGAATTATTACTGTTATTGTACCGCCATCTCAATTAACAAAGTACTAAAATTATAGTGGTCATATTGAGGGGGTCATCAGAATTTAGATTATAAAAAATATATAATAACTGATTATAAAAAACGTCAGATTGGTATTCTTAGAAATGGGTTATTGCTGTACATAAGGTAGTCATCTTTAAAACTAAAATACAGAATAACCTTATTTTCAACAATAGACAATTATATCCATGCATATCGCGACAGAGACTATTTTGGGTATTCACCACCGGAGTGACTTGCTCGATAACCGAACCAGTCATTCCAGTGTTAAATCTACAAAACAGCCTCTTATCGTGTTACTCTATAATTGTTCTACAATTAGATTTCTTCTTATTGTTTCTTGGATAGCCACAGTGTGGGGCAACAAACTGGTTGTTAAGGCAGGTGGTTGTTTGCATTATGTGATTTTTGGCGTCGGCTAAAATGTGACGTGTTATCTATGACATCAGATACTTGGGTAACAGACGGGTCAGTTCTTAGTTGGTTTAAAGGAAATCTTTAAGAGGACCACATTATAACGTTACACTATAACGTTAGCTGACAGCTAACGCATTTCTATTATGACATCAGATACTTGGGTAACATAGGGTCAGTTCTTAGTTGGTTTAAGGGAAATCTTTAAGAAGACCACATTATAACGTTACACTATAACGTTAGCTGACAGCTGACGCATTTCTATTATGACATCAGATACTTGGGTAACATAGGGTCGGTTCTTAGCTAGCTTAGGGGAAATCTTGAAAAACCAGTGTGGGACACCAAGCGGGTTACTAGGGCAGTTGCCTGCTTACGTTGTATGATTGTAACGTCAGATTAAAAGTGACACATTGTTATTATGACATCAGGTACTTGAGTATTAATGTTCACAAGTGCACGTTCCCGCAGACATTGATATGTACCGACAATGAACGAATGTCCAGTCGATGATCGACCACCGTGTATACACGAGTATCAGTATAGCGCAGCATCATCTACCTATAAAAACAAAACAATTTAGCTTTATTCCAAAACTTTGCCACTAATAGTGATATTTTATTACTAAATGAAACGTGGAGTTCGAACCTGTTCAATTATGATTTAGATGAATTTAATTATTTCGCTTTCCATAGACCAAGGCACATAAGAGCAAAGCGCGATTCAGGTTGGTAGCTTATTTACATCAGAACAAGCCTGTCACGTGGTATTTCACTACCGAGTACAGAAGGAGATGCTATAATGTGGATACTTTTGGACAAAGATTATTTTGGCCTAAATGGCGATTTATATATCAGTCTCTGCTATGTTTTGCCACATGGCTCTCCCAGAACAGCTGAATTGGGGATTGAAGTTTTTGACAGGCTTACCTCTTTTCTTATAAAAGCGAAACATAACAATTGTAATTGTAATTGTTTAATTGGTGGCGATTTTAACGCCAGAAAAAACTGTTTGCCTGATTGTATTTTAAATGATAACTCCGAACATGTTCCTGTAAATAATGATTATTATGAAGACTCCACTACCTCGATTCTCAAAAGATCATGTAAATGCGAATGGAAATGGGCATAGGCTATTACAATTTTGTAAGGAATCGGGACTTCGGATTTTGAATGGTAGATTTGGAAATGATAGAGGGGATGGGGAGATAACGTATATAACACCCGGAGGAATTAGTGTAGTAGACTATTTCCTCTGCTCTTCCAACAACCTCGATCGTGTTAATAGTTTTATGATTAAGTTTCAGAACGAGTTATCAGATCACAGCGTAATACAATGTACTCTAAATTGTAGTGTTTCAGTACAGAATCGTATTTGTAGGAACGACGTAGAGCAAAGTCCTGAATATAGAACTAATATTATGTCCGAACATGTCCAGCCCTTACTTTTTACTATGAGCGAATTACTGGATGAAGCGCCGATTCCCAGTGCAAAATCGGTAGAGGAAGCGGTTAATACATTTACTTTAGCGATAAAAGCAGCGGCGGAAAATGTATTCCTTAAATCAAACAATAACAAACGGCGAAAACATTGAAGAAGCTTACAGCAAAACCACGCTGATTGTGAAATAAAAAGAAAACTATTTTTTCGTGCGTTGAATGCCTTCAGAGCCGAGAACACAACATTATTACGTATAAATACGGTGACGGCCCGAACGGAGTTTAAGAAACCGGTAAAGAAATTCAACAATGTGCAACGAGCCATTTTAACGAATCAACTAATTAAGCTCAATTTACGGATACAAAATTATACTGGAAATTGCTAAAAACTAAAGATAACACGAAAATGGGAAATATCACCGCGGATTATTTTGTTGAATTTTTTAAAGCAGTCAGCAACCCAGATAGTGAATTTTACTGCCCGGATGTTGATGTTAAAGACTATGTCTCCGAATACAGCCGAAATGAAAATGTGCAAATTATTTTCGAAGAGTTACGCTGAAATATCCGATCCGGAAATTCTGAAGGCTATTAAACAATTAAAAAATAATAAAAGTGATGGACCGGACTTAGTTATTAATGAATTTTATATAAATGCAATAGACGAGTTATTACCACATCTGTTAACACTATTTAATAGCATTTTTCGCCATACTTGCTCCGAAGGCATTTTGATACCACTACACAAGAAAGGTGGGGTTAATGACGTGGATAATTATAGGGGCATCACTTTATTAAGTACACTAGGAAAATTGTTTACCAAGGTTTTGAATAATAGATTGAACGACTGGGCAGAAATTACTAAAATTTATGTTGAGGCGCAAGCCGGGTTTAGGGCGGGGTATAGTACCATAAATCACATCTTGGTCTTAAGTGGGCTTATCTCACATATTTTAAGCAAGGGTAAGAAATTGTATTGCATTTTTGTAGATTTTAGCAAGGCTTTCGTTTAGGTAGTACGTGATTGTTTTCTGGTATAAGCTATTAAAATTAGGGGTTAGGGGAAACATAATATAATGATGTCAATGTATAGCAGCCTTAAAACCCGCGTACGCGCAAATTCAGAACTATCTGACTCTTTTGGTTGTAGTACAGGGGTACGACAAGGCGACAATTTGTCACCGTTTTTATTTGCCATGTATGTGAATGATTTAGAAGGAGAACTAATCAGGGAAGGGGTAGATGGTATTGATTTGACTCTATTAAAGCTGTTTTTAATATTGTATGCAGATGATATTGTTTTAATGTCGGAGTCAACCCAGGGAATACAAAATGGATTAAATATCTTATATGACTACTGCAATAGATGGCGTTTAATGGTAAATGCAGAGACGACAAAGGCCATTGTTTTCAGACGTTGTGGACGCCTAAATCAAAGAGAAACGTTTCAGTACGGGACACATGAGCTGGAAGTCATTAAAGAGTTCAAATATTTAGGTATCACTTTTGCGACTTCGGGCTCATTTCTCCCGCCACAGAAATGTCTCGCTGAGCGAGCTCAGAAAGCCAGTTTTGTCCTAAAGAAATATTGTTGCAGATTTGCAGGATTAACACTCAATCACTTGTGTATTTTATTCGATAAATTAATTCTACCGATTCTTTGTTACAGCAGCGAGGTTTGGGGGTTTCATCCAGCAATGGATGTAGAAAAATGTCACTTACGTTTTTGCAAGCAATTATTGAAGGCGAAACAAAGCACATCTAATTGTGTTGTCTATGGTGAATTGGGTAGGCTTCCGTTATCTTTTAATAGAGAAATTAGAATATTAAAGTATTGGTTTAAAGTAATAGAAACACAGCCAAATAGGTTAATAAGGTGTATTTATGATGCTGTATATACTCATTGTACTGTCAATGCCGGCCTAACTGGGTGAGCAACCTCAGGGACATGCTATGTAGACGAGGTTTTAATGATGTGTGGATAACTCAAGCTAAAAATGTAGACAATAATATGTTCATATTGTATTGTAAGCAACGCATATATGATAACTATTTCCAAGAATGGTCAGGAATACTCGCAAACAGCAGCAAAACCAGGTTATACAAGTATTTTGTAATGAACTATATGTAGCTATAAACATTACCTGGACAATGTAGAAATAATTAAACATTTAACGAAAATCCGGACAGCAAACCATCGATTGCACATTGAAACAGGCAGATGGCACAAAACTGACCCAATGCCACTGTCAGAGAGAATTATCCCATTTTGTAAAGATGATATAGAAGACGAGTACCACTTTATCCTCATATGCCCACAATATAACGCCCTACGTAAATCTCTTATTAAGCCCTATTACTATATGAGACCTAGTGTTTTTAAATTCACTGAATTATTCCAATATCAGAATTCTACAGTCCTGAAGAAACTAGCAGCTCTTATTTACCAAGCTTTAAAGGTGCGTATTGATTTGATAACTTGAGCATATTCTCTGACTAACCATACGTCTAATCTGTCTATGACTTCCTTGAGTTTCCACGATAATAATAATTACATAGAACAAGAGAAAAACGTACAATAAATTCTCATTTGCAGTCCAAGAGAGGAGTGTTTCCAACAATTGAGCATGGGAACGACTGGCTCAGTATATAACCGAGCCAGGGTTACGGTGCACAATTCTCATAAACATGCTTCCGGATCCGCAAATGGTCATTTAACACCAATCACAGACCAGAATGTTACCGTTTTCAAGACTGTCATCATTTGCATACCAGCAGGAAAAATATTTCGTTTATTGTTATTAATAACGTGTGTAATTATATATGATTTTATTGCAAATTCCACTGTGAAACTGCATTGTATTCTAGTGTCCGTCACAAAATGACTATGTGGTTGTGCACACTCAAGGGCCAAGTGCCTATTGTGGAATAAAAAATCTAATCTGTAGTCTATAATATGTATTCTTTCACCATATGTCAGGCTGTGGACCAACTGACATAGTCCCGTTTGTGACGAATACACGCATGACACCGATAACTCACATAACACAGGTTCAAACACATCCATCACGTATAAGAAACATAAATGCAATGGTATCATACATGAACAAACCAAATGCTCAGGATACTCAACAGTTTAGTGTCTCGCCAGTGATGCAGGTTCCAGATGAGTGGTCGGGTAATCCATCACAAAACACGATGAATAGATGTCCGACACACTTTCCCGGCTAGCAAGCATAGAAACCCATGTACGAAATATCAGTAGCTGCATTGATAAAATGGACCATCGTGTCAAGGATTTAGAATCTCGGTCTGGTGTGTCGGAAAAGACATTACGTGCTCAACAAGATGTCATGACTGCCCAAAGAATGTGTAATGACAATGCTTTCTTGCTAAACAGATGTAAATAGCTACACGATCACGTAATAGATCACGAAAACAGATCTATGGAATATAATTTATTGTTCTGAGGCATACGTGAAGTAGACGGCGAGGACGTATGCGGCGTGTTACATCAATTTATCTATTCCAAAATGTCCACCGTATCTGCAAGAAAACGCCGAATGTCGACCGTCCGCGATCGTCCGCGACCGTCCGCGACAAATCATTGGTAGATTCGTGCTATATAATGACCATGAACGCGTGCGTAAAGCGGGAATTGAACAGTTACGTGGGTCGAATTTTAGTATTGTGCAACAGTATCCTTTCGAGATCAGAGAAGAACGAAAAAGGCTTGTCCGTCCTAGGAATGATGCAGGCTAGGAGGAATAATCAGACTGCAAATCTAGTCTTCAATAGGCTCTACATTACAGCTGTATCATCCGAGCTAGGACAACCGCGGGGAGTACGAATGCCAATCCGGACTGTCCACGAATAAAACCCTGATGCAGAAACCAATTCTTATACAAAACAATACTGCTGATGATGATAACGGTAATAACAGTTATAAAAGTAATAATGACACAAAATTAACAGTGATAGTTATACTAAAAAGAACGACGACGGCTGTGGTGAGGACCAATTCGATGACACGAATACTAGTAATAACAGTAACTCTATACAACATATACACAATAAAATGTATGACAGTGGGTATGAAAGTAACGACTCGCAGATCTTTAACAGCAACATAACTAAGCTATGTGAGAAACGCGAACACCGTGATATGAAAGCTACTTGTCAGGACACTGAAAACTGCTATTATATTATTGAATCAGTTTCTACACCCTTGACCAATAATGCACACTACTCATTCACTCAATTATTAACTGGAAACCATTCTAAATCTGAAAATGATTTCTATACAAACAAATACTATGTACATAATTCCAAATGTGTAAATAATTACCATGGATTCCACTTCAGTGTTAAAGTAAAAAATAAAGTTGACGTCCTCTATATAGATGCCGATGGAAAAACTAATAGTTCCTACAATAATAATAATAATAATAATAATAATAATAATAATAATAATAATAATAATAATAATAATAATAATGATAATGATAATGATGATGATGATGATGATATTAATAATAATGATAATGGTGATGATAGTGATAATGGTGATAATGATACTAATTATAATAATAATAATATTAATAATACTAAATGCTCAATAACTACTGTCGTTGCTACCGATACTGTTCCTAACACTAGTACCATGGATCTGATCATTAATGCTGTTCCGGTTGATATTATTACTGCCACTACTACTGCCACTGCCACTGTCTCTAGCGCTAATACTACAACTGTCACGGTCTCTGCCACTGCATCTACCACTGCCACCTTATCTGCCACTACCACTGCCTCAGGCACTGCCACTGCCACTCCTCCTGCCCCTGATCTGGCTCTTTTCCCCGCTCTTTTTGCTAATAACATACAGCTCCTCGGTACTGCATCTAATCATGACACTACTCAGAGCCCTACCGCAAAGACGTTTAGTATTGACGCTATTCCTTATAATAAGGCTGCGGTAAAAGATAAAACCGTTAATAATAGTATGGCTTCTAACTGTAGCAGCCCTGGCGGCGGTCGCATCAGCAGCCGCTGCATGACGAGTGACGAACACTACCAGCAACACTACCACCATGCCAATACTACAGCCATCACAAACAACAACACCACAAACAAGAATGACGACGAGGATGATGATGATGACGCTGATGATGATTACGACAGTTACGATGATGACAAAAATGACGACGGCAACAACGATAATGACAGCGACACACATTTGGATGAAAGCGGCGGAAACAACAACAACAACAGCAACAACAACAACAACAATAACAACAACAGCAACAATGATAACAGCAAAAAATATACATCAACGACACTTATAACCACTACCCCACAACAACAACAACAATAACAGCAATGACGCCAACAACAGACAACGACAACGACAACAACAACAACTACTACTACTACTACTACTACTACTACTACTACTACTACTACTACTACTACTACTACTACTACTACTACTACTACTACTACTACTACTACTACTACTACTACCGATACCCCTACCACTATAATAATAATAATAATAATAATAATAATAATAATAATAATAATAATAATAATAATAATAATAATAATAATAATGGGCTACCGCCTTCAATCGTATAAATAACCTTTCCCTCATATGCTATGTATATTATATATCAATATGTAAATTATAGGTTTGTTAAATAGCGTGAGTGAATAAAGGAAACTGAAACTGGACTGGGAATAATAACGAACTTAAACCTTGCACATGCGCGCCAGGAAACATTATAATTGATTATAACAAGTCTATCACTGCGTTATCAGGGAGCTTTCTTTATGTAGTTCAATCTAGCTTTATAATTGTGTTAATTTTGAAAATTGCTTTGATGTTTGTTATTGATGTTAAATGTGATTTCTATGAGACACGTCCGGTTGAGATGTTTGTGATAATAAACGCCGATGTCCATGCGATGCAATTTTACGTGTTATAGTGTGTTGTAGTGGGCGTCATCGGATTGAAGTAAGAGATTGGGACAGTGTTAAATTTAGAGATACATTTTATGGTTATTGGATGAACGCCCCCAATAATTGTTTAGTGCTGTAACCTCATTATCAATACCTGCATGGCATTAAGGTTGTAGCGTCATTAGCAGTAAATGCAGCACTTTAATGTTGTAGCGTCATTAGCAGTACATACAACACCTTAATGTTGTAGCGTCATTAGCAGTAAATGCAGGACTTTAATGTTGTAGCGTCATTAGCAGTAAATGCAGGACTTTAATGTTGTAGCATCATTAGCAGTAAATGCAGGACTTTAATGCTGTAGCGTCATTAGCAGTAAATTCAGGACTTTAATGCTGTGGCTTCATTAGCAGTAAATGCAGCACTTTAATGTTGTAGCGTCATTAGCAGTACGCACGGTATGTTAATGGTGTAGCATCATTAGCAGTAGATGCTGGACTTTAATGATATAGCGTCATTCGCAGTACGCGCGGGATGTTAATGTTGTAGAGTCATTAGCAGTAAATGCAGCACTTTAATTTTGTAGCGTCATTAACAGTAAATGCAGCACTTTAATGTTGTAGCCTCATTAGCAGTAAATGCAGGACTTTAATGATGTAGCGTCATTAGCAGTAAATGCAGGACTTTAATGCTGTAGCGTCATTAGCAGTACGCACGGTATGTTAATGGTGTGGCGTCATTAACAGTAAATGCAGGACTTTAATGATATGGCGTCATTAGCAGTAAATGCAGGACTTTAATGATATAGCGTTATTAGCAGTATGCGCGGGATGTTAATGTTGTAGCCTCATTAGCAGTAAATGCAGGACTTTAATGTTGTAGCGTCATTAGCAGTACGCACGGTATGTTAATGGTGTGGCGTCATTAACAGTAAATGCAGGACTTTAATGATATTGCGTCATTAGCAGTAAATGCAGGACTTTAATGATATAGCGTCATTATCAGTACGCACGGTATGTTAATGGTGTGGCATCATTAACAGTAAATGCAGGACTTTAATGATATGGCGTCATTAGCAGTAAATCCAGGACTTTAATGATATAGCGTCATTCGCAGTACGCGCGGGATGTTAATGTTGTAGAGTCATTAGCAGTAAATGCAGCACTTTAATTTTGTAGCGTCATTAGCAGTAAATGCAGCACTTTAATGTTGTAACGTCATTAGCAGTAAAGGTAGGACTTTAATGATATAGCGTCATTAGCAGTAAATGCAGGACTTTAATGCTGTAGCGTCATTAGCAGTAATTGCAGGACTTTAATGATATAGCGTCATTAACAGTAAATGCAGGACTTTAATGCTGTAGCGTCATTAGCAGTACGCACGGTATGTTAATGGTGTGGCGTCATTACAGTAAATGCAGGACTTTAATGATATGGCGTCATTAGCAGTAAATGCAGGACTTTAATGATATAGCGTCATTAGCAGTATGCGCGGGATATTAATGTTGTAGCCTCATTAGCAGTAAATGCAGGACTTTAATGTTGTAACGTCATTAGCAGTAAAGGTAGGACTTTAATGATATAGCGTCATTAGCAGTAAATGCAGGACTTTAATGCTGTAGCGTCATTAACAGTAAATGCAGGACTTTAATGCTGTAACGTCATTAGCAGTAAATGCAGGACTTTAATGATATAGCGTCATTAGCAGTAAATGCAGGACTTTAATGTTGTAGCATCATTAGCAGTAAATGCAGGACTTTAATGCTGTAGCGTCATTAGCAGTAATTGCAGGACTTTAATGATATAGCGTCATTAGCAGTAAATGCAGGACTTTAATGCTGTAGCGTCATTAGCAGTAATTGCAGGACTTTAATGATATAGCGTCATTAGCAGTAAATGCAGGACTTTAATGATATAGCGTCATTATCAGTACGCACGGTATGTTAATGAATGGTGTGGCATCATTAACAGTAAATGCAGGACTTTAATGATATGGCGTCATTAGCAGTAAATGCAGGACTTTAATGATATAGCGTCATTCGCAGTACGCGCGGGATGTTACTGGTGTGGCGTCATTAACAGTAAATGCAGGACTTTAATGATATGGCGTCATTATCAGTACGCACGGTATGTTAATGAATGGTGTGGCATCATTAACAGTAAATGCAGGACTTTAATGATATGGCGTCATTAGCAGTAAATGCAGGACTTTAATGATATAGGGTCATTAGCAGTACGTGCGGGATGTTATTGGTGTGGCGTCATTAACAGTAAATGCAGGACTTTAATGATATGGCGTCATTAGCAGTAAATGCAGGACTTTAATGATATAGCGTTATTAGCAGTATGCGCGGGATGATAATGTTGTAGCCTCATTAGCAGTAAATGCAGGACTTTAATGATATAGCGTCATTATCAGTACGCACGGTATGTTAATGAATGGTGTGGCATCATTAACAGTAAATGCAGGACTTTAATGATATGGCGTCATTAGCAGTAAATGCAGGACTTTAATGATATAGCGTCATTCGCAGTACGCGCGGGATGTTAATGTTGTAGAGTCATTAGCAGTAAATGCAGCACTTTAATTTTGTAGCGTCATTAGCAGTAAATGCAGCACTTTAATGTTGTAGCCTCATTAGCAGTAAATGCAGGACTTTAATGATGTAGCGTCATTAGCAGTAAATGCAGGACTTTAATGATATAGGGTCATTAGCAGTACGTGCGGGATGTTACTGGTGTAGCGTCTTTGGCAGTAAATGCTGGACTTTAATGATATAGCGTCATTAGCAGTAAATGCAGGACTTTAATGATATAGGGTCATTAGCAGTACGTGCGGGATGTTATTGGTGTGGCGTCATTACAGTAAATGCAGGACTTTAATGATATGGCGTCATTAGCAGTAAATGCAGGACTTTAATGATATAGCGTCATTAGCAGTATGCGTGGGATGATAATGTTGTAGCCTCATTAGCAGTAAATGCAGGACTTTAATGATATAGCGTCATTATCAGTACACACGGTATGTTAATGTTGTAGAGTCATTAGCAGTAAATGCAGCACTTTAATTTTGTAGCGTCATTAGCAGTAAATGCAGCACTTTAATGTTGTAGCCTCATTAGCAGTAAATGCAGGACTTTAATGATGTAGCGTCATTAGCAGTAAATGCAGGACTTTAATGCTGTAGCGTCATTAGCAGTACGCACGGTATGTTAATGGTGTGGCGTCATTACAGTAAATGCAGGACTTTAATGATATGGCGTCATTAGCAGTAAATGCAGGACTTTAATGATATAGCGTCATTAGCAGTATGTGCGTGATGTTAATGTTGTAGCCTCATTAGCAGTAAATGCAGGACTTTAATGATATAGCGTCATTATCAGTACACACGGTATGTTAATGTTGTAGCGTCATTAGCAGTAAATGCAGGACTTTAATGTTGTAGCATCATTAGCAGTAAATGCAGGACTTTAATGATATAGCGTCATTAGCAGTAAATGCAGGACTTTAATGATATAGGGTCATTAGCAGTACGTGCGGGATGTTAATGGTGTAGCGTCTTTGGCAGTAAATGCTGGACTTTAATGATATAGCGTCATTAGCAGTAAATGCAGGACTTTAATGTTGTAGCATCATTAGCAGTAAATGCAGGACTTTAATGCTGTAGCGTCATTAGCAGTAAATTCAGGACTTTAATGCTGTGGCTTCATTAGCAGTAAATGCAGGACTTTAATGCTGTGGCTTCATTAGCAGTAAATGCAGGACTTTAATGTTGTAACGTCATTAGCAGTAAATGCAGGACTTTAATGTTGTAGAGTCATTAGCAGTAAATGCAGGACTTTAATGCTGTAGCATCATTAGCAGTAAATGCAAGACTTTAATGTTGTAGCGTCATTAGCAGTAAATGCAGGACTTTAATGATATAGTGTCATTAGCAGTAAATGCAGGACTTTAATGATATAGCGTCATTAGCAGTAAATGCAGGACTTTGATGCTGTAGCGTCATTAGCAGCACCCGCGGGACGTTAATGGTGTAGCGTCATTAGCCGTAAATGCAAGAATTTAATGCTGTAGCATCATTAGCAGTATGCGCGGGATGTTAATGCTGTAGTGTCATTAGCAGTAAATGCAGGACTTTAATAATAAAGCGTCATTAGCAGTAAATGCAGGACTTTAATGCTGTAGTGGCATTAGCAGTAAATGCAGGACTTTAGAGTTGCAGGATCATTAGCAGTACCTGCAGGACAATCATTCCAATTAGTCAATAGAGGGATTTGATCTGATGCTCAAGTATCCCATGTCATGATCAAATACGTGACTTCTTTGCTTAGTGCGCAATCAAAATACTATAAGCCCTTCAAGAACGAAAATGTAGAAATTGTATGTCTTTGACGAATTTACAATACAAGAACCATTTTGTTGAATATTTAAAAACAAATTCGACTGGGAGTTATGGCAGCAACAGCCTACAGTCATATTAGTTTTAAACTTTCTAGTCGATTAACGATAAGATGTCTAAATTTGATCAAGAAAATCAAAATATTTCCTTGTTGAATGTTCATTTGCGGGCCAGGAGAAGACTATTTTTTAAATTTTGCCACTGAAATGACTGTCTCTCTTACCGAGCCGGCCATCCAGTGGCAAATTTCCAAAAAATACTAATCTCTTGGCCTGCAAATGAACATTCAATAAGGAAATATCTTGATTTTCTTGACTAAATTTAGACATTAAAGGTTTAAGGAAATACCAAGTGGAGATGAACCATTGAGATCGGAGACAGCAGATATGTCCACAAGTTATACACATTCAAGTGATCTAACATAGCCATGTCTAGAATTATACACATACAAGCGATCTAACAGAGCCATGTCTAGAATTATACACATTCAAGCGATCTAACATAGCCATGTCCACAAGTTATACACATTCAAGCGATCTAACATAGCCATGTCCACAAGTTATACACATTCAAGTGATCTAACATAGCCATGTCTAGAATTATATACATACAAGCGATCTAACATAGCCATGTCTAGAATTATACACATACAAGCGATCTAACATAGCCATGTCCACAAGTTGTACACATTCAAGTGATCTAACATAGCCATGTCCACAAGTTATACACAAGTTATACACATACAAGTGATCTAACATAGCCATGTCTAGAATTATACATATACAAGCGATCTAACATAGCCATGTCCACAAGTTATACACATTCAAGTGATCTAACATAGCCATGTCTAGAATTATACACATACAAGCGATCTAACATAGCCATGTCTAGAATTATACATATACAAGCGATCTAACATAGCCATGTCCACAAGTTATACACAAGTTATACACATACAAGCGATCGAACATAGCCATGTCTAGAATTATACACATACAAGCGATCTAACATAGCCATGTCCACAAGTTATACACATACAAGCGATCTAATATAGCCATGTCTAGAATTATACACATACAAGCGATCTAACATAGCCATATCTAGAATTATACACATTCAAAACCACGAGACGTTTGTATGGACAGAAGTTGAAAACGAAGTCATTTATAGAAGTTATAAAAGTTGAAAGCTACCAAAAATTACAATATGCCATAGATGCAAACATTGAAGGCCAACAAACATAGTCATTCGTAAAATCTACTCATGAGCGTTCAAAACCCTTAAACATAAGATTCACCTAGGTTACCAACATCAAAACCACACGATGTAGCAATCCACAAGCAGTACATACATCAAACGACCAGACATATTCATTTAGTTACACACGCCAGTCACCAGACAATACCAATGTTCATCTTGATCTGGAACAAACATTATAGTGCCGGATGGAGATACTTTGCGCGCTGGAGGCGACCATTTAAATGGACCTTTCCAGTGTATCCATCCATCATATGACGTCATAGTCAACCACAGGACGTGTAGGATGACGTCATAATCATTTACAGCATGAATGACTCGATTTAGTCCGTTTTAAATGCTTAACAGTCCGACACGTTGTACGAATTGTATGTCTTCTATTTAATACACATTGCTGTTGCCAACATCACCCAGTCAAATTCGTTTGAAACATTCAACAGCTTACCTGTATAGTTTTCTGGAAATTGATAGTTATGCAGATCGGGGATCAATCGATCCCAACATGAGCGAGCAGTGGATGGAGCTTAGCTAGAGATGTGCGTGGCATAGATAAATCCGGAAAGGTCCATTACCCAATATACCATGTATAGCACAACCTATTTATAACAGACACTTTATTGTCCTTCCACCAAGTGGGTTCTAAAGATAGGTGACCACTTAATACAAGTTATTTGCAATGGCAATCATCCCCACATGTTGAAAACCAGAAGGGAAATTGCAATCGCCGCTGTCTGTCTAACTGTCGATGTGCATATCTGACTGTCCGTCCGGCTATCTCCTCCAAAACCGTTTGGTGGAATTAGATAAAAATTATTCTTTGAGTTACGCATATGATTACGGACTGTGAGCCGGCATGTACATTAGCCTTCCCCACCGGTTTGGGTGGGAGCAGGCTGGAGGTTGGTGTGTGTATGAAGAAAGTCAAAGTTGGAAGAATGTTAGTTACCCATACCATTGCAGATTGCAAGACATTGTGTACATTAGGCTCCGCCCAGAGGGTGAGGCGTGGGGTGGGTGGAAGCAGAACAGCAAGGTTGGCAGAATTCAACTAAATGTGTTGTGTGAGTTACTCATGTTATTGCGGAATGTGAGGCGATGTTTGCAGTATGCTCCTCCCCCGGGGTAGAGGTGAGTTGGAAAGCGAACAACGCTAAAGCTGGCGGAATTCAAGCAAATAGTTTATGTGAAATACCGATATGATTGCGGATAGTGAGGAGAATTTACATAAGGCTCTGCCTCGTCCGGTGACAGGGGAGTGTGGTGAGTGGGGTGGCGAGTGTGTGTGGTGAGTGTGGTGGCAGGGGTGTGTGGTGAGTGTGGTGGCACGTGTGTGTTGTGAGTGGGGTGGCAGAGGTTGTGTGGTGAGTGTGGTGGCGAATGTGTGTGGTGAGTGTGGTGACAGGTGCGTGTGGTGGCCCAGAGGTGTGCGTCCACTGTGTGTTGGTAAGCATATGCTCAGGTTTACTTCCAATTCGATGCACCAATCTAGCGATATATAATATGATTATCAATAGAGAAGAACCTAATTCTGATAAAGACTGAGAGTTGTATCAAGGCCTTAATGATCTTTGACTTTATAACTTGCATATCATTGTAATGTATCAGTCCGATATTGGTAATCATGTGGCCAATGTTTGGTCTCTATAGAATGAATCAATCCTAACATATATAAAGACGATACATTAATATAGGCCAAAAAATAAACATAAATAAGATCGGTAGCATCTCGGTAGCTGTGGGCGAAGCGTGAAAAGTAGTTGACACTTACCTAGCTTTGTTACGCTATATAGCAATGTCTACAATGTATGCTGACTGGCTGGCTGGCTGGCTGACTGACTGGCTGGCTGGCTGGCTGGCTGGCTGGTTGGTTGGTTGGTTGGTTGGTTGGTTGGCTGGCTGGCTGACTGAATGGCTGGCTGGCTGGCTGGCTACCTAGCTAGCTAGCTAGCTGCCTGCCTGGTTGGTTGGTTGGTTGGTTGGCTGGCTGGCTGACTGGCTGGCTGGCTGGCTGGCTGGCTGGCTGGCTGGCTGGCTGGCTGGCTCGCTCGCTGACTGGCTGGCTGGCTGGCTGGCGGACTGGCTGGCTGGCTGGCTGACTGACTGACTGACTGACTCGCTGGCTGGTTGGCTGACTGGCTAGCTGACTGCTTGGTTGGTTGGCTGGCTGGCTGGCTGGCTGGATGGCTGGCTGGCTGGCTGGCTAAAGGACATAACTGGCTATTGAGCTGTTACCCACAGCGAAATAGAGGTCTATAACAAGGTCATAATGACTTGGACATCTTGACCTAATTGTCATTGTGAGGTTTGACCTTTAATCTCATGACACCAATACCAGTGTGCCTTATCCGCTTCATTTAGGGAAGCTGGGGTACAAATTCCCTCCCAATAGGCTAAACCAATCTTCATTTATAAGACGATGTGTAGAGCCAAGCCAAGAACTTAATTGAAAGTAGACGCTAAGTTGCCAACAGCCGGAAAGACAGGCAGGTGACTTTCGCCGACCCAATTGCTAGATTGATGAACATTGTAATTTTTGCTAACAATAAAATGATAAGAAAGTGACCAGTTTCGCCCTGAAGCTTAAAAAATCCTGGCGTTATGTAATAAATAAACTCAAACTCGTTAAACATTTCTTATCAAGTTTATCAGATTCATTCAGAAAGATCTCATTTGTATTTCACTAAAGCTCGTTCCAACTGAGATCTTACTAAACTCCTGTGTGATAGATTTGATACAAAATTGGAACTCATGTGAGATCCTGTATGCTCCCATCTTTCATCTGTGGTCAAGTTCGACTGGCTAACCATAGCTAGCTATAGTTAACTAGATTCAAGTCAAACAATAAATAGTTAACTAGCTAGTCAACTATAGTCGACCGAGCACACGAACTCAGCTCCAAATGGTTATTATGAAATAGCCGTAAAATCCAAAATGGCGGATAGGTTTCGCTTGCGAAGGTTAAATGCACATACACATTTTAATATTTCCCTAACCAATGTAAGCTTGATGAAATTATGGTGTCCTAAGGTGTTCCCAACGCCCTTTTCCCACTTTATATTATATAGACGCTTTCTGACATCTTAGTGGACAAAAGCAACCCATTTTCGTAGGCCATCAAAACAGACAACAGATAGGGCTAATTGAGACTGGTACCCGGCTCCAAATTTTCTGCAATAGTTATTCTATTGGGGAACCAGGTACCAACGAACTGTAGTTAACTATTTGGCGTCCGACTGGGCATAACAAATGTGCAAGTTCAGTAAACCAGCAAACTGACTATGGTTAGCCAGTCGTATTTGACATGGGATGTGAGAACCAGTATTTCTGTGCCACTGAATGGCCGATAACTCATTGAGGTTTTCATTCCCCTAATAAGATGAGCCTCTATTTTCTCCGCGAATCTAAAGTAAACCAGCAATAATATTTAAGCAGTGTACGCTGCCATTAGCGGTATCAGACGCTGTCCATTATCATACCCGCGTGACAGCTGACGTCGCCAGAGGGATCATACCCGTTAGGATATCAACCCTTTGAACCCTGAATTCTAGGACAATCGTAAAGGTAAGCTGTTGTTTATTTTGAAAATAATTTGAAAGGAACCTATTCCTGGCATAGGCAACAACGGCTCCCAGTCAAATTAGTTTCAAAATACTCAACATAATAATTATTAAATCGTAAAGGATCTTGGTGTTTTGGCCTTCGGGTTCAAAGGGTTAAATGAAACACTGTTATTTCAATCCGGCTTTAATATTTCCATGAAATACCAGTATAGCAGGACATCTCATTCAGAATAGTAACATCACCTCCCTGCATGATTACGTCTGATAGATCCGGCAGAAAAATGCTGTTTTCTCTCGTTGAATCGGTTGTGTTTTTCTTATATTATAATGCAAATGATTAGTCGATTTAGACTTTGTACTATTTTAAAGAAACACATTTACTGATGTTCTCCGAACCCGCTAGGCCAACTGACATGAAACTCAAGAAACATCATCCAGGCCAACATATTAACCAAATTTGTTCAAGGGAATCTGATTTCTCCCATTTATCTCGCAACTACCTGGGCGACTTAGACTTCACAAAACGACCTCATTTTCCTACAATTTAAATAAAGAAAAGCTCATTGGGACAGAAAGACTAGCAGAGAACGCGTGAAACACCACCACCGGTGGATGCGTGCACTACTTGCATTGAAATGAAAATCACTTCTGAAATTGCAAATAGTGTACATTTCAAACATAAATAACTCCGTCTCCTGTTTGAATCGCCTTCCATAACGAAGATACTTGGGGATATAGGCGACACTAGATGTGAAAATGCGGGAAATTTCTGACAACTTTTTCATTTCGCTCTTTTAAAGCATCCCTAATTTTCTGTGACGACATTGACAAATGTTTGTACTCCTAAAACTGGGTGAATCAGGTGCCACTTCCAAGCACGTGTTCTGGTTATTTGACTATGTCACGAGAATTACCGCTCCATCGCCATATTAAATGTTTCTTGATAAATTTAAGAAATGTCTGCAAAGTCTGAAGCTAACACTTTCAATGAAAAATCCCCGAAAAAGTAACTTCTGTACGATGTATGGAATATTCTGTTGAATATTTTGAAATTAATATGACTGATATCCATTGCTGCTTAAGTCATACTAATTTCAAAATATTCAACAGCTTTCCTGTTGGTTTGCCCTGAGATTAAGATACGGGGATTTATAGGTGAAAGTGTCAAGACAATCTACCCCTGATGTTAGATGTATTTTTATTGTCAATGTGATACGTTTGGACTAAGACACGCGCGTTATTGTCGTAATTTCATGCGAATGGCTGGACAATTTATTTGTGTTAAATTGCAAGTTCTTGATTACTGGGTTCTAACTTATGATTAAGATAAATACTACATTGTACAACTGAATTTAATATCTAATGGTCGTCATCAAAAGGCATGCGTTTTTCTTTCCTCGTCGTCGGGGTGGTGGTGGTGGGGGTGAATGGAGATTGAGGTGGTGGGGTGGGGTGAGGGGGTTGGGGAGGGGGGGGGATGGTGGTGCTGGGCGGGAATGTTCCTCCTCTTCGTCCTCCTCCCCATCCTCCTCCTCTCCACCTCCACCACCGCCAGCGCCACCACGACGACGACGTAACGTAATTTTGTAAAATTGCTTAATTTTATGTCCAATGTGAAACAGTAAATGTGCTTCACTTGTGTAGTTAGTCCCCAGGGAATTGAATATTTATCTAGCGGCTCATTTACCTGATAGTACATCTGCACATTACACACGCAAGTAACCGGGGAGAATAGGACCTGCAAATTCATGAGCAACGCGTGTTTGAAATGAGCATGTAACGGCATATCTGTAACTATGAGCAAATAGGCCAGATTTTCACATTTAAATCAAAATATCGATAAATATAGCCTACAAATTATTTATCCCACCTGGTGCTCAGTGCAATTTTCTTCAAAACGCCAAAAACTAACGCCTGTAACGAGGCATCGCGCAGCGAAAGAAGTACCTGGTCTTCTTGTATAAAATCACATGATAGTATACTCGGCTTAGCTCATTGTTGAACACATGTGTTATTTACAATAAGTATTTAGATAAATATTTGTGTTTTCTGAGATCATCCAAGGCGTATATTTACTTCCGGAAAGATGTTTATATGTATATACTCTCGGAGGCTGTCTCCTATATTTCCTCAGGTTGCGCCAAGTGACTGTTTAGAAATAACCAATTATTGATATAAAATATCCACAATTTTAATGACCATACATTTTTCTGACATAGTACTGTAAATGTGTGGCAGCATTCGTACTTGCGTGTGTGCATGCGTGTGGTATGATATGTCACACCCCTATTCCTATGACCACGAACCCAGGGCGTGGGGGTGGTGTGTGTTTGATTACAATGGACCTTTCCACGTTTATCATCTGTCATATGACGTTATATGACGTCATAATGAACTACGTGACGTGTAGGATGACGTTATAATCATGACCTCATGAATGAATGACTCGATACAGTCCGTCTTTAACGCTTAATAGTCCGACACGTTGTACGAATTGTACGTTTTTACCATTTAATAAGTATTCTGTCAAATATTTTGAAATTAATTTGACTGGGCGCTGTTGCTACCATACGCAGCAAGAGTACCCAGTCAAATTGGTTTCAAATTCGACAGTTTACATGTATTTTCAGGAAATTGATAGTGAGGGAGTTCATTAATCGATAGGTCCCAACACGAGCGATGTGTGGGTGGAGATTACCATAGAGATGGGCCGTGCATAGCTAAAACTGGAAAGGTCCATTTTGTTAGTCTTCAACAGTATTGTGCACGTGCGGTCTCTAAAACATCGAACATTCGTTGAGTTGCTGCTTGGTCACCATACCAACACCTTTTGATGTTCCTAATACTCTCATCAACACTACGCGCATGTACATGACAAGACCTTTCTCCAAGCACATTCCCGAGACACAATCACGGAAATTAATAACTATAATATAAATATTCTGTAGTGGAAAGACACATGTTGTTCGGCACGAACTCAAACAGTGCTTGCAAGTTCTCAGAGATTCATCCCATATTTGGCGTTATGTTCATGTATGATTTGATGGTAGAATTGTGGATTTATACGTAATTTCCTTAAGAGCATAAATAAGTCTCCTTAAGACCGATGGCTAAAATATATGCGAATGGAGTTAGGTTTTCAAAGACTAAATATTCCCCTATACTTGATTATAATTACACTCTCTCACCTTCATTGCATAGACCCTCTATTGTCCGTGCTTTCCCTTCAACACTGTCTTTCGCCTCCTCTTTGCCCATCTCTCTTTCCTCACCCTATCTCGTCTTTCTACCAACTTCTTCCCCGCACCCTCCCTCCCTACACTCTCTATCCCTCTCCGCTATAGCACTCGTTCCCATCTATTCCCCTCACTCTCTCCCATCACTCTCACACTCTCAACCTACCCATCTTTCATTTCGGCCCAATATCACATCTTTCTCATCTCTCCCTGATTACGGTTTCTCTCACACTCAATCACTTGTCTCACAACTATTTCCCTTCTTTTGCACCATCTTCATTCTGCCCTCCCCTACGCTCTCCACAATCTCACTTTCCCCCTCACATTCAATGGCTCCTCTCTATTCTCTCCTTTCGCACCCACTCTCTCTCTCTCTCTCTCTCTCTCTCTCTCTCTCTCTCTCTCTCTCTCTCTCTCTCTAGCACTCTCATTCGTTCCTACTCTCCCGTCTCTGCTACTCTCCCTTCACCCACACTTTACATTCTCCACCCCCCTTTCCCACTCTCTCCCATCGCCCCCACTCATTCGCTTCAATCGCCCTTTCTCCCTATACGCTCCTCCAGTTGTCCCTTCTCCCGCCGCCACTCGTCTCTTCCACACTCTCCAACTGTCCCTCACGCACAGTCTCTCACTCCATCTATCATTCACTCTATCTCTATCATTCACTCTATCTCTATCATTCACTCGTTTGTCTCTCTCTCTCTCTCTCTCTCTCTCCCTCCCTCCCTCCCTCCCCCCCTCTCTCTCTCTCTCTCTCTCTCTCTCTCTCGCTCTCTCTTTCTCGCTGTCATTCTCTCCGCCTCTCTCTCTCTCTCTCTCTCTCTCGCGCGCTCTCTCTCTCTCTCTCTCTCTCTCTCTCTCTCTCTCTCTCTCTCTCTCTCTCTCTCTCTCTCTCTCTCTCTCTCTTCTATTCTCTCTCTCTCTCTCTCTCTCTCTCTCTCTCTCTCTCTCTCTCTCTCTCTCTCTCTCTCTCTCTCACTCTCGATTTATTGGGAGTGAGTTGTTTTACTCCACAAAGATAATCCGTCCTCCCTAAGTCTCGGCGCTCACCCATCCAGCTTGATGTGTACGTTAAGATAGTAAATCTTTTGATAGCCAGCAAACTGATTGAACAAATTCGATAATTCAGGGGCCAGAGGGTTTAAAATGGCTCCGATCTAATGAACAATTTCCATATTTTTCTCATTAAAACCGCATTTGATCCAAGCGGGTTTCAGTTGACATGTGATCATATCCAGCCATGAATACCTGCAGTAAACGACCACCTTGGGGCTTACCTAGAAGTAAAGTACAGTGAAGAAATAACTTAAAATATTTCCAAAACAGAAACATGTTAGTTAGTAAAATTTTAAACAAGATGTAAGAAATGGTTTGTTGACTATTTTGAAGATTATTGCATTAGAAGACTGGCAGCAATGTCTTTCAATTCAATTATGTTCAACATATGCAACTTTTCCATTTTATTTTGTCTTGGAAGCAAGTCAAGTTATTTCTGAGCCGTACTGTGAGTAACTAAGTACAGATAGCTGCTTAATACAGCTCATGTCAGCATATGATCTCCCACCACGAAACTGTGCTTCCTTAAGTTGATAACGATCATTACGGACCATCAGTCACGTGGGAGTGTATTATGTTTATTGACAACGCATATGACTGGCCGTTACATGACAAATACCGGCCAGTATTCCGCCAGTAACAGGGCTTTATTATGTCTATTGACAACTTGTGAACTGATTCAATAAAATGAGATAGGGGAGTATAAATGGCTAAATCCAACTTCCCTTCATTGAAACTTTATCGGATTACACAATTACCTCCACTTTACAAGAGACAAATATAATATATTATGTATGTCTCTGAATTTACGAATGAAAACCAGCCATTGTTAATTTGTCATAACCTCCATGTCGTCCGATGGCGGCGGCGACGAGAGTGATAAGCTGATAGCTGCGTCGACGTCCAATTTGCATTTAGATCGACTTAGCAGTTCATATCTCCTGTTTGGTGAAGCACTCTAGACCCAAACTTGTACACCTACTTCTTTATAATGAGAGGCCATGTCACAATGGCTCAAGTTCAAGGAGCAATGCCATTTTGACATTGCTAAAAACCTAATTCTTTAAACAACAGAGCACACCGTATTCTCGTGTTAGGTTAATCATACTGGTTACAACCTTGAACTACCTAGATCATGAGAGGGCATGGCATAATCACAGTGTGGTCACAAGTCAAAGGTCAAGGCCATTGTGATCTCGATAATACTTAATTGTATCAACTTTAACATTTCATGTCTAGCTCAGTTTCGCCATTTACATCTCGTGATTGGATATTCATACTATACAATCTTGGACATGACAATGACACTGGCCAAATGATCAACGGCCAAGCGGCCTTATGGCTTTGAAAATACTCACATTAACATTTTGCGTTTGGCTCAACATAGCGTTTTATATCCGAAGCGTTGGAAAGCGCAGACGGCCCAAATGTTGATAATCAAAATGATTGTGATCATCATGATGATCATGATGACGATGATGATGGTGTTGGTGCTTGTGGCAATGTCGTCCTCGTCGTCGCCGTCGTCGTCGTCGTAATCGTAGTATTATAGTAGTAGTAGTAGTAGTAGTAGTAGTAGTAGTAGTAGTAGTAGTAGTAGTAGTAGTAGTAGTAGTAGTAGTAGTAGTAGTAGTAGTAGTAGTAGTAGTAGTAGTAGTAGTAGTAGTAGTAGTAGTAGTAGTAGTAGTAGTAACAGTAGTAGTAATAGTAATAGTAGTAGTAGTAATAGTAATAGTAATAGTAATAGTAATAGTAGTAATAGTAGTAGTAGTAGTAGTAGTAGTAGTAGTAGTAGTAGTAGTAGTAGTAGTAGTAGTAGTAGTAGTAGTATCAGTAGCAGTAGCAGTATCAGTAGTAGTGGCAGTAGCAGTAGCAGTAGCAGCAGTAGCAGCAGTAGCAGCAGTAGCAGCAGTAGCAGCAGTAGCAGCAGTAGCAGTAGCAGCAGTGGCAGCAGTAGCAGTAGCAGTAGCAGTAGCAGTAGCAGCAGTGGCAGCAGTAGCAGCAGCATCATCACTAGCATCAGTAGCAGCAGTAGCAGTAGCAGCAGCAGTAGCAGCAGCAGTAGCAACAGTAGCAACAGTAGCAGCAGTAGTAGCAGCAGCAGTAGTAACAATCTTATCCATAAATACTCAGCCGTATTAGCGGGTGTAACATCATTCCGCATGCATGTCTCAGGGGATTATATGTCTATTTGAATAATTCACAGCAATGACTAAAGGTTTAATCACGCGTGGAGAAGTGTGTGTAGATATTACCTGCGTGATTCCATAAAAGTTAGCTGGCAGATAATCCTGACAGAGATGAAATGTTTTAAATAGACACTTGTTCTGCTTGTATATCAGAAATAATACCATCATATCTAATAACGTAAGAGCTAGCTAACATTTAATCAGCCGGAAGACTGCAGAACTTATGCGGCTCATTCCACAGGTAATTTATGGCGGAAAATCAGAAAATGGATTTCTTTTTTTTTGCTTGAATGGAGACACGCGCCCACTAGCGCCACACATTCTGTATCCAGGGACACATATGTGTGATATTATTGACTTCAGTTGCAACAATTGGCAAATTTCTCAAACGCCATTTGAAGACAATGGACGAATCCGCTTTTAGCTATGCCCCACCCATTTCTAGCTAAGTTATGCCCACGCTTTGCCCGTGTTAGACTCCATCGAACCTTCAATTCACAGAATCCCAATATCAAGGGAACTATACAGGTAAGATGTTAATAAATATTTTGAAAGTAAATTAACTTGTTGCTGTCTATGTCAGCCACAGCGCACAGTCAAAATAGTTTCAAAATATTTAACAGAATGTTCAACTGTTATTAAATAATGATTATGTCAAAGGTCATGACGGGAGTTTCTCTGTAGCCATGCGGGTGTTGAATCTGTGTGCATATTGATTTATACTGGGAACATCTTTCCATTGTATAGACATTCGAATACAGGGATCCATTTCTAGCTATGTACTGCCCATTTCTAGCTATGCACCGCCCATTTCTAGCTATACCCTGCCCATTTCTGGCTATGCACCACCCATTTCCAGCTATGCCCACCCATTTTTCTAGCCATACACCGCCCATTTCTATCCGCCCATTTCTTGCTATGTACCGCCCATTTCTAGCCATGTACCGCCCATTTCTAGCTATGCACTGCCCATTTCTAGCTATGTACCGCCCATTTCTAGCTATGCACTGCCAATTTCTAGCTATGTACCGCCCATTTCTAGCTATGCATTGCACATTTCTAGCCATACACCGCCCATTTCTATCCGCCCATTTCTTGCTATGTACCGCCCATTTCTAGCCATGTACCGCCCATTTCTAGCTATGCACTGCCCATTTCTAGCTATGTACCGCCCATTTCTAGCTATGCACTGCCCATTTCTAGCTAAGCTCCGTCCACTTTTTCAGGATGTTGGAATACGGTTATTTCGCCCCCTAGGCCTATTTTTCATCCAGCATTCCCAGAGTCCCAATTTCAAGGAAGCTATAGAAGTAAGATGGTAAGATGTTCAGTATTTTGAAGCTAATTTGATTGGGGCTGTTGCTGCTTATGGCAGAAAATTAGTTGCAAAATATTCAACACAGTAAAATAGTAAAGACATACAATTTGTACACTTGACGAATGATTGAATGTTCATGACGGAACTAGATACGTCATTCATTATGCATTTTGATTGTGACGTCAGTTTACACGTGACATAGTTGAACGTCATATACTTGTGCCATAGATCTCGCCATTGTTTTGTTGGACGCTACTCTGTATATAGAGGTACCAGCTCTGTAATGTACATTTCTTATTATTTGTTATTTGTCTGTAAACTACGGTGCGCATCCCAGGTTTTGGCATGAGAGATTATTTCATTTACAAAACAGTCCTGTTAGAAAGAACTTAAGAAGATATTATCTTTACCGTTTAGCCATTCAAGAAATATATATATTTGCAACGCACGTCCTATAACCCTCGTCGCGCGTAGTCCTTTCACAGATAAATTCCCGATAGGCGTATCTCATTCTCAAGGCAACCATGCACTTTCTGCTTATTTGCGCTAAATCACGAAGATTCCTGCGCGCATGGGTAAGAGATGTGTCTAGTGGGCATACTCTTAGTTGGGTCAATGAATTAAAAGAATTGTCTGCAACGGCGTCTTTGAATGGATATTTCCATTTTATTTATCCATCATATGATGCCATATCACGCCATTATCAACTACGTGACGTGTAGGATGACGTCATAATCATGATATCATGAATGAGTAGATTTAGTCCGTCTTAAGCGCTTAATAGTCTGACACGTTGTGGGAATTGTATATTTTTGCTATTTAATAAACATGCTGTTGAATATTTTATAAATATTATAAAGGCAGTACCAGCACCCAGTCAAATTTTTTCAATATATTCAACAGTTTACCTGTATATTTTTCTGGAAATTGATAGTCAGGGAGTTCAGAGATCAATCTATCCCTATATTCCACCCCACCCCCACTTGCACACAACCCCCCCCCCCACCCCTCTACGCATATGAACTATGAAAAAGATATACGACAATTACTATAAGGATAGGCTCGTGTGTTCGTTTGTTTATTAGGATGTGTGTGTGTGTGTGTGTGTGTGTGTGTGTGTGTGCGTGCGTGCGTGCGTGCGTGCGTGCGTGCGTGCGTGCGTGCGTGCGTGCGTGCGTGCGTGCGTGCGTGCGTGCGTGCGTGCGTGCGTGCGTGCGTGCGCGCGCGCGCCCTGGGCTTCAGCACTCTGAGGTATTAATGTTCACAATTGCACGTTCCCGCAGACATTGATATGTACCGACAATGGACTAAAGTCCAGTCGATGATCGACCACCGTGTATACACGAGTATCAGTATAGCGCAGTATCACCTACCTATAATATGTATTCTTTCATCATACCTCACGCTGTGGACTGGGAATAATAACAAAGCTTAGACCTTGCACCTACGCGCCAGGAAACATTATAATTGATTATAACAAGTCTATCACTGCGTTGTCAGGGAGCATCCTTTATGTAGTTCAACCTGGCTTAAAAATTGTGTTAATTTTGAAATTGTTTTGATGTTTGTTATTGATGTTAAACGGGATTTCTAGGAGACACGTCCGGTTGAGATATTTGTGATAATGAACGCCAGGCTGTGCAATTTTACGTGTTGTAGTGGGCGTCATCGGATTGAATTAAGAGATTGGGACAGTGTTACATTTAGCTAAATACATTTTATCGTTAATGGATACGAATAACGGTTTAACGATGTAACCTCATTAGCAGCACCTGCATGACGTTAATGTTGTAGCATCATTAGCAGCACCTGCATGACGTTAATGTTGTAGCATCATTAGTAGCACCTGTATGACGTTAATGTTGTAGCATCATTAGCAGCACCTGTATGACGTTAATGTTGTAGCATCATTAGCAACACCTGCATGACGTTAATGTTGTAGCATCATTAGCAGCACCTGCATGACGTTAATGTTGTAGCATCATTAGCAGCACCTGCATGACGTTAATGTTGTAGCATCATTAGCAACACCTGCATGACGTCAATGCTGTAGCATCATTAGCAGCACCTGCATGACGTTAATGTTGTAGCATCATTAGCAACACCTGCATGACTTTAATGTTGTAGCATCATTAGCAACACCTGCATGACGTTAATGTTGTAGCATCATTAGCAACACCTGCATGACGTTAATGTTGTAGCATCATTAGCAGCACCTGCATGACGTTAATGTTGTAGCATCATTAGCAACACCTGCATGACGTTAATGTTGTAGCATCATTAGCAGCACCTGCATGACGTTAATGTTGTAGCATCATTAGCAGCACCTGCATGACGTTAATGTTGTAGCATCATTAGCAGCACCTGCATGACGTTAATGTTGTAGCATCATTAGCAACACCTGCATGACGTTAATGTTGTAGCATCATTGGCAACACCTGCATGACGTTAATGTTGTAGCATCATTAGCAACACCTGCATGACGTTAATGTTGTAGCATCATTAGCAGCACCTGCATGACGTTAATGTTGTAGCATCATTAGCAGCACCTGCATGACGTTAATGTTGTAGCATCATTAGCAGCACCTGCATGACGTTAATGTTGTAGCATCATTAGCAACACCTGTATGACGTTAATGTTGTAGCATCACTAGCAACACCGTATGACTTTAATGTTGTAGCATCATTAGCAACACCTGCATGACGTTAATGTTGTAGCATCATTAGCAACACCTGCATGACTTTAATCTTCTAGCATCATTAGCAGCACCTGTATGACTTTAATGTTGTAGCATCATTAGCAACACCTGCATGACGTTAATGTTGTAGCATCATTAGCAGCACCTGCATGACTTTAATCTTCTAGCATCATTAGCAGAACGTGCAGGACTTTAATGCTGTAGCATCATAAGCAGCACCTGTATGACTTTAATGTTGTAGCATCATTAGCAACACCTGCATGACGTTAATGTTGTAGCATCATTAGCAGCACCTGCATGACTTTAATCTTCTAGCATCATTAGCAGAACGTGCAGGACTTTAATGCTGTAGCATCATAAGCAGCACCTGTATGACTTTAATGTTGTAGCATCATTAGCAACACCTGCATGACGTTAATGTTGTAGCATCATTAGCAGCACCTGCATGACTTTAATCTTCTAGCATCATTAGCAGAACGTGCAGGACTTTAATGCTGTAGCATCATTAGCAGCACCTGTATGACTTTAATGTTATAGAGTCATTAGCAGTACTTACTGAAGTTTTATTATGTAGCATCATTAGCGGAACCTGCAGGACTTTAATGTTGTAGCATCATTAGCAAAACCTGCAGGACTTTAATGTTGTAGCGTCATTAGGAGTAAATGCAGCACTTTAATGTTGTGGTGTCATTCGCAGTACATGTACATGACTTCAATGTTGTATCCACATTAGCATTACATGCAGGACTTCAATGTTGTATCTTCATTAGCATTACCTGCATGCCTTTTATTCCAAATAGACTAGAAATGGGCGGGGAATAGTTAGAAATTAGACCCTCTATTCATTCCTAACTATTTGAATTCCGGCAGCTTATTGGTCTATGAGAAATCTTCTGAATTTCTTGAAAACAATTTGACTGAAAGTCTGATTTCTGAAATTTCAGTATAACCACTTTCACTTTGCAGACTAACCGTGTTTATCTTCACGACACTACCTTTAAGAGGCAGCAGTGTCTGTCTGTCGCTTCAATTATAGATATTTCTACTCACATTCGATTAAGTCTGGGAGCCATTCACATGGGACAGCCACCACTAAGTTGAACTTTGAAGAATTAGGAGACACAGTCGTCAGGGTTCACTGCAGATCATTCGATTTAACATAATGGAACACGCTTCTCGGTTGGAAATTGTAACTCGCCGGGTAGTGTCACGCCGTTCCGGTGTATCATGTCGGCTCGCCGCGCCGCAAGTGCACGACGAGTGATGATGCTGGTTAGCATTCAGTCTCGGGGTGACGGACCTTGTACAAGACTGCCCTGCGGGAAACACAAAACTGTTCCTAAGGCCGGTGGAACTCAATTGTTCCGGTGGGGCCGTGTGACCATTGTCGCAAACAGTAAACACAATTGTCTCATCCCACGAGTTTGTGTCACCAGTATGCCTGTCCATAGCAATTTCGTGATCTATGGACTTACACGATTTAATTTGGTGACCTAAAGATATAAGTCTATACAATGAGTTTACCTAAACAATTAAAAATATGCTAGATAAAACTACAATAAGAGCATACGAAAATACGAGACATAAACATGGGGCCCCCCGGAGGTACCGCACAGACCCGTAGGTCCACAGAGGTATCCCCACAATGGAGACTCCCGTACACGAGACGCAACGATTTAACTTAATATAAGTTATTATACCTCTAAGCTGAAAGGAAGAAGGTTATATTAGACGAAAAGTGATGTGCCTCACGCCGGAACTACTCCTAGTGCTAGTTTGGGTGAGGAGTATTATCCTGACGTGGACCGTCGTCACTGAATCCTTGCGAGAGGCAAGTGCCTCGCATAGGCCTCCGTCTCGG
Organism: Chaetoderma sp. LZ-2023a; assembly: GCA_034401795.1. Taxonomy (NCBI): domain Eukaryota; kingdom Metazoa; phylum Mollusca; class Caudofoveata; order Chaetodermatida; family Chaetodermatidae; genus Chaetoderma; species Chaetoderma sp. LZ-2023a. Next base: position 178,872,418 of record CM067359.1, read on the forward strand.
GAAGGTGTCGTCACTGCTTAAAGTGGGAGAAGAATAGTAGGCAAAAATGGGCCCACTCTAATATTTCAATCAAAAATGCTTTAGAGAGAAAAGACCATACCTAGTAAGATTATGACTATAGGGGTGCGTACTGTTTTACGTGAAGACGGGACCGGGGATTCCCGATGGGTTCCCTCATTACCATCTTATGTGATTCTTGGTATGCTGAATTAGTAGTTGCCGCTTTATTTATGCAGGCCTTCTGCTTTGCTTAATTCTTGTTAGTTGTTTTCAGAACAAGAATTATTTTAGGCCGCAACTGGCTGATATCTACCTAGCTATTAGACACGGCTGTCATGGAGAACAGATGCCCCAAGACATCAATACTAGAGACAGCGCTCATACATGTTATGTAGCAGGATCTCCGAACTGGATAAGAATCTGGACATCCCGCCCGTAACCACATAAAACATTACAAGACATGGGTTACATTTCACGAAAGCATTATTAGACCATTGTTCTATCGTTATGGTGGGGGTAAGAGAGACGAATACCCACCGTAAATGTCCTTCCCGCAAGGGCGTGGAAGATTTAAATATCATGCCCAGACATTTTAACGGAACTCGGTGGGGGTACGTATCTCACCCGTCACCGGGTCCTATGAACCTAACCATTTTACCTCTCGTTAGGTTTATATTCAAGTTGCCCAGTTTTGCACTGCGGTGCGGAAGGATTGTTCAGTAAATAAAATAATAATTAATACATATGTTTTCGCAGTGCTTTCCTACATTGGCTTAAAGTGCTATCTACTAAGTATCCGGAGATACACGGGAATGTGTGTGATACCGCACCCCGGCCATCACCGCTCGGAAACCCCAAATACTTTCCCAGAGTCGGATCAGCCCATGGTGCGGTGGGGACATCCAAACAATTAAGAAGCCACAAGGCTGAGTGGAGCACGAAGGGAGACAAAATCTTACTTATGAGTCTTACCAGAGTGCGGGGCTAGATTATCGCACTACCGGAAGAGAAGAAGAATATATTACACAGTATGTAATGAAGACAGTGCCTCTAATCGTTTTGAACCTATCCTATCGAGCTGAATAGAAAAGGTTAGTCAGTATTATGCCGGGCTAAACAGAGTTATAGCACGGACAGCGACCTCATTGAAAAATTGTTGGTGGCGGGAGAAAGTGCTGCATATATAAGTGTTGCTGTATAGTGTTTCCTACGTGCACTGCAGCCCTATATTTTCTATAAATAAGCAAAACATATGAACGCATGGCCACTGGCCATATATATATACATAATCTAACCAGAACAAACAATACGGTGTCAAATGATTAAGATATATATATATATATATTAGTACAGGCTAAAGAACCTACTATAGTGCGGTTTGCAACACTTTGAGGAAAATGGGAATAATTATCAACAAATACAGAAATTATAACTATCGGTCCTAAGACCGTTAAAGTTCCTTTTAGTCATCGGGACTGTTTTTGCGGATACAATATAATTAACAAAACCTATATAGAGAAATAATTAAACTGTGAAGTATAGTTACTTGAATACCTGGTAGTCATTCCTAAGGTAGGCTACCATGTTACTGAAATTGAGACGTAACACACCCGGCAGAGTTTACTTGCTACAGTCGAAAGTCGAAAAAACCTACACGATCTGTGCGGCGGCGATTGAAATACAACTTTTAGGCGTGGCCGGCAAATCCGGCGAGTCATCCATCAAAGAACATCCTGCCTCTACATCTGTAGACTCACATATTCAGGCCGTAAAGGCCTCACCGCAAATCTGTGTTCCGAATGTAGCTGTTGGTATTCGTGAACAATTATCAGAAGTTCCAAATTACTCCCGTAAATGGGGAGTTACAAAATTGTTTTAGTGCGGTGGGTTGGAGAACTGCAGGCTACGGGATAAAAACATGACACATAGCGAAGGAAGACGCGTATTGTCTGTCGCGCTTGTAGTAGCTGGTACAGATCCAACCTGTTCGGTCTCTGGCCGAAGATGCTCTCGATCACTGGATCACTTCTCCTGTTATACTCCTCGTGACGTCACAGGCACAGGCTCCATCCAATTATCGTTAGAGAAACAGCCAATCAGCGAGCAGCTAATAATAGCATAGTCGAACGTTCTAGAACATTCTAGAAGTTTTTGCGTCCGTGTGGTTATGAAGTCACGGCAATATTTTCAATATAATCAAGAAGAGTTTTCCCTGGATAACTCAGCCATTTCTCAACCGGTTTACAGATTTAGAAAGCCCGTTGATTTCTGGTCTTGATTAATGCCAGATTTAACGAGAACAGGCAATCAATAAGGATTACAGGGTACCATCTCGGTACACTAAAAGCGCCATCCTATCTAGGTCGTAACTACGCAATCCATATAAACAGCGTCCTGGCGCGCGCATGCGCATCATGCACTTTAACGAACTCCCATAGGCCTATATACACTTATAGCTCTACCCAGAGGGGCGTGTTCAGGAAACGAATCCAGGATGGGCGGCGCGTACCCAGCTTAGCTGGTACGGTATCCGACCGGTCGATCCGAACTACACCATCCACTGGAATAGTAACCCTTTAACACTTAAATTTGTTCAAGAAAATTTCAATTTTTTCATTCAAAATGTCCATTTGCAGGCCAAGAGAAGACTATGCTTGAGAAATTACTACGGGAATGACTGGCTCGGTTATCGAGACAGTCATTCCAGTGGCAAATTCTCCAAAATAATCTTCTTTTGGTCTGCAAATGGACATTTCTCAACACCACTACAGAAGTTTTTGGCTGATATGAGTGTTAAAGGGTTAAATAACAAATTTAATGAAATATGATCGATTGAGATCGGAGACAGCAGATATGTCCACAAGTTATACACATCCAAACGATCTAACATAGCCATGTCTAGAATTACGCACATTTAAAACCACGAGACGTTTGTATGGACAGAAATTAAAAACGATGTCATTTACAGAAGTTATAAACGTTGAAAACTACCAAAAATAGCAATTTGCCATAGATGCAAACATTGAAGACCAACACACATAGTCATTCGTGAAATCTACTCATGAGCGTTCACAACCCTTAAACATAAGATTCACCTAGGTTACCAACATCAAAACCACACGATGTAGCAATCCACAAGCAGTACATACATCAAACGACCAGACATATTCATTTAGTTACACACGCCAGTCACCAGACAATACCAATGTTCATCTTGATCTGGAACAAACATTACAGCGCCTGGTGGAAACACTTTCACCCGGTCAAATTAGTTTCAAAATATTCAACAGCTTGCCTGTATAGTTTTCTGGAAATTGATAGCTAGGGAGTTCATGAATCGATCGATCCCAACATTAGCGAGCTGTGGGTGGATCTTAGCTAGAGATGGGCGTGGCATAGCTAAATCTAGGAAGGTTCATTACCCAATATACCATGTATAGCACAACCTTTTTATAACAGACACTTTATTGTCATTCCACCAAGTGGTTTCTAAAGATAGGTGGCCGCTTAATACAAGTTATTTGCAATGGCAAATATCCCCACGTGTTAAAAAACCATCTACCTGTTCATGGGCACATCTGACTGTCCGCCCGGCTATCTCCTCTGAAAGCGTTTGGTGGAATTAGATAAAATTTGCTCTGTGAGCCGACATGTACATTAGCCTCCCCCACCGGTTTGGATGGGGGCAAGATGGAGGTTGGCATGTGTATGAAGAAAGTCAAAGTTGGAAGAATGTTAGTTACCCATACCATTGCGGATTGCAAGACATTGTGTACATTAGGCTCCGCCCACAGGGTGAGGGGTTGGTGTGGGTGGGGGTAGAACAGCGAGGTTGGCAGAATTCAACTAAATGTATTGTGTGAGCTACTCGTGTGATTGCGAAATGTGAGGCGATGTTTGCACTTTGCAGTATGCTCCTCCTCCGCGGTAGAGGTGGGTGGGAGAGCGAACAACGTTAACGCTGGCGGAATTCAAGCAAATAGTTTATGTGAAATAGCGATATGATTGCGGCTAGTGAGACGAATTTACATAAGGCGCTGCCTCGTCCGGTGGCAGTGGGGGGGGGGGGGGGGTGTGTGTGCTGAGTGTGGTGGCGAGTGTGTGTGGTGAGTGTGGAGACAGGGATGTGTGGTGAGTGTGGTGGCGGGTGTGTGTGTGTGGTGGGTGGGGTGGCTAGTGTGTGTGGTGAGTATGGTGGCAGGGGTGTGTGGTGAGTGGGGTGGCGAGTGTGTGTGGTGAGTATTGTGGCAGGGTTGTGTGGTGAGTGGGGTGGCGAGTGTGTGTGGTGAGTGCGCTGGCAGGGGTGTGTGCTGAGTGTGGTGGCGGGTGTGTGTGGTGATTGTGGTGGCAGGCGTATGTGGTGAGTATGGTGGCGAGTGTGTGTGTGGTGAGTATGGTGACAGGGGTGTGTGGTGATTGTGGTGGCAGGGGTGTGTTGTGAGTGGGGTGGCGAGTGTGTGTGGTGATTGTGGTGGCAGGGGTGTGTGGTGAGTGAAGTGGCGAGTGTGTGTGGTGAGTGTGGCGGCAGGGGTGTGTGGTGAGCGGGGTGGCGAGTGTGTGTGGTGAGTGTGGTGGCAGGGGTGTGTGGAGAGTGTGGTGGCGAGTGTATGTTGTGAGTGGGATGGCAGAGGTTGTGTGGTGAGTGTGGTGGCGAATGTGTGTGGTGAGTGTGGTGACAGGTGCGTGTGGTGGCCCAGAGGTGTGCGTCCACTCTGTGTTGGTAAGCATATGCTCAGGTTTACTCCCAATTCAATTTGACCTTTAAAGGGTTGACCTTTAATCTTATGACACCAATACCAGTGTGCCTTATCCGCTTCATTTAGGGAAGCCGGGGTACAAATTCCCTTCCTATAGGCTAAACCAATCTTCATTTATAAGACGATGTGTAGAGCCAAGCCAAGAACTTAATTGAAAGTAGACGCTAAGTTGCCAACAGCCGGAAAGACAGGCAGGTCACTGTAGCCGACCCAATTGCTAGATTGATGAACATTGTTATTTTCGCTAAAAATAAAAATGATAAGAAAGTGACCATTTTCGCCCTGAAGCGTCAACAATACTGTAGTTATGTGATAAAAGGACTCTTCAACTCGTTAGACATTCCGTATCAAATTTACCAGATTCGTTCAGAAAGATCTCATTTGTATTTCACTAAAGCTTGTTCCAACTGAGATCTTACTAAACTTCTGTCTGATAAATTTGATACGAAATGGAAACTCGTGTGAGATCCTCTATGCTCCCATCTTTCATCTGTGGTCAAGTTTGACCAGCTAACCATAGCTAGCTATAGTTAACTAGATTCAAGTCAAACAATAAATAGTTAACTAGCTAGTCAACTATAGTTGACTGAGCACCCGAACTCAGCTCCAAATGGTTAGTATGAAATAGCCATAAAATCCAAAATGGCGGATTGGTTTCGCTTGCGAAGGTTAAATGCACATAAACATGTTAATATTTCCCTAACTAATGTAAGTTTGATGAAATTATGGTGTCCTAAGGTAAATCAATGTTCCCAAGGTCCTTTTCCTTCCCACTTTATGTTATATAGACGCTTTCTGACATCTTAGCAGACAAAAGTAACCCATTTTGTAGGCCATCAAAACAGACAACAGATGGGTTTAATTGAGACTGGTACCCGGCTCCAAATTTTCTGCAATAGTTATTCTATTGGGGAACCGGGTACCAACGAACTGTAGTTAACTATTTGGCGTCCGACTGGGCATAGCAAATGTGCATGTTCAGTAAACCAGCAAACTGACTATGGTTAGCCAGTCGTACTTGACTTGGGACGTGAGAACCAGTATCTCTGTGCCATTGAATGGTCGATAACTCATTGAGGTTTTCATTCACCTAATAAGATAAGCCTCTATTTTCTCCGGGAATCTAAAGTAAACCAGCAATGATATTTAAGCAGTGTATGCTGCCATTAGCGGTATCAGACACTGTCCATTATCATACCCGCGTGACAGCTGACATCGCCAGAGGGATCAGACCCGATAGGACATCAACCTTTTGAACCCTGAATTATAGGACAATCGTACAGGTAAGCTGTTGAATATTTTGAAAATAATTTGAAAGGAACCTATTGCTGCCATAGGCAACAACAGCTCCCAGTCAAATTAGTTTCAAAATACTCAACATAATACTTATTAAATCGAAAAGAATTTTGGTGTTTTGGCCTTTCGGGTCCAAAGGGTGAAAAGAAGCACTATTGTCTCAATCCAGCGTTACTATTTCCATATACTGAAGTTACAAGTATAACAGGATATATCATTCAGAAAAGTGGCACCACCTCCCTGCATGGTGACTTTTAATAGACTCACATATTCAGGCCGTAAAGGCCTCACCGCAAATTTGTGTTCCGAATGTAGCTGTTGGTATTCGTGAACAATTATCAGAAGTTCCAAATTACTCCCGTAAATGGCGAGTTACAAAATTGTTTTAGTGCGGTGGGTTGGAGAACTGCAGGCTACGGGATTAAAACCTGACACCTAGCGAAGGAAGACGCGTATTGTCTGTCGCGCTTGTAGTAGCTGGTACAGATCCAACCTGTTCGGTCTCTGGCCGAAGATGCTCTCGATCGCTGGATCACTTCTCCTTTTATACTCCTTGTGACGTCACAGGCGCAGGCTCCATCCAATTATCGTTAGAGCAACAGCCAATCAGCGAGCAGCTAATAATAGCATAGTCGAACGTTCTAGAACATTCTAGAAGTTTTTGCGTCTGTGTGGTTATGAAGTCAAGGCAATATTTTGAAGATAATCAAGAAGAGTTTTCCCTGGATAACTCAGCCATTTCTCAACCGATTTTGAAATGGTTTACAGATTTAGAAAGCCCGTTGATTTCTGGTCTTGATTAATGCCAGATTTAAACGGGAACAGGCAATCAATAAGGATTACAGGGCACCATCTCGGTACACTAAAAGCGCCATCCTATCTAGGTCGTAACTACGCGATCCATATAAACAGCGTCCTGGCGCGCGCATGCGCATCATGCACTTTAACGAACTCTCATAGGCCTATATACGCTTATAGCTCTACCCAGAGGGGCGTGTTCAGGAAACGAATCCAGGATGGGCGGCGCGTACCCAGCTTAGCTGGTACGATATCCGACCGGTCGATCCGAACTACACCATCCACTGGAATAGTAACCCTTTAACACTTAAATTTGTTCAAGAAAATTTCAATTTTTTCATTCAAAATGTCCATTTGCAGGCCAAGAGAAGACTATGCTTGAGAAATTACTGCGGGAATGACTGGCTCGGTTATCGAGACAGTCATTCCAGTGGCAAATTTTCCAAAATAATCTTCTCTTGGTCTGCAAATGGACATTTCTCAACACGACTACAGAAGTTTTTGGCTGATATGAGTGTTAAAGGGTTAAATAACAAATTTAATGAAATATGATCGATTGAGATCGGAGACAGCAGATATGTCCACAAGTTATACACATCCAAACGATCTAACATAGCCATGTCTAGAATTACGCACATTTAAAACCACGAGACGTTTGTATGGACAGAAATTAAAAACGAAGTCATTTACAGAAGTTATAAACGTTGAAAACTACCAAAAATAGCAATTTGCCATAGATGCAAACATTGAAGACCAACAAACATAGTCATTCGTAAAAGATACTCATGAGCGTTCACAACCCTTAAACATAACGATTCACCTAGGTTACCAACATCAAAACCACACGATGTAGCAATCCACAGGCAGTACATACATCAAACGACCAGACATATTCATTTAGTTACACACGCCAGTCACCAGACAATACCAATGTTCATCTTGATCTGGAACAAACATTACAGCGCCCGGTGGAGACACTTTCACCCGGTCAAATTAGTTTCAAAATATTCAACAGCTTGCCTGTATAGTTTTCTGGAAATTGATAGTTAGGGAGTTCATGAATCGATCGATCCCAACATGAGCGAGCTGTGGGTGGAGCTTAGCTAGAGATGGGCGTGGCATAGCTAAATCTGGAAAGGTCCATTACCCAATATACCATGTATAGCACAACCTGTTTATAACAGACACTTTATTGTCATTCCACCAAGTGGTTTCTAAAGATAGGTGGTCGCTTAATACAAGTTATTTGCAATGGCAAATATCCCCACGTGTTAAAAAACCATCTACCTGTTCATGGGCACATCTGACTGTCCGTCCGGCTATCTCCTCCGAAAGCGTTTGGTGGAATTAGATAAAATTTGCTCTGTGAGCCGACATGTACATTAGCCTCCCCCACCGGTTTGGGTGGGGGCAAGATGGAGGTTGGCATGTGTATGAAGAAAGTCAACGTTGGAAGAATGTTAGTTACCCATACCATTGCGGATTGCAAGACATTGTGTACATTAGGCTCCGCCCACAGGGTGAGGGGTTGGGGTGGGTGGGGGTATAACAGCAAGGTTGGCAGAATTCAACTAAATGTGTTGTGTGAGCTACTCGTGTGATTGCGAAATGTTAGCCGATGTTTGCACTTTGCAGTATGCCCCTCCTCCGGGGTAGAGGTGGGTGGGAGAGCGAACAACGCTAACGCTGGCGGAATTCAAGCAAATAGTTTATGTGAAATAGAGATATGATTGCGGCTAGTGAGACGAATTTACATAAGGCGCTGCCTCGTCCGGTGGCAGGGGTGTGTGGTGAGTGGGGTGGCGAGTGTGTGTGGTGAGTGTGGAGGCAGGGGTGTGTGGTGAGTGTGGTGGCGGGTGTGTGTGTGTGGTGAGTGGGGTGGCTAGTGTGTGTGGTGAGTATGGTGGCAGGGGTGTGTGGTGAGTGGGGTGGCGAGTGTGTGTGGTGAGTATTGTGGCAGGGGTGTGTGGTGAGTGGGGTGGCGAGTGTGTGTGGTGAGTGCGCTGGCAGGGGTGTGTGCTGAGTGTGTTGGCGGGTGTGTGTGGTGAGTATGGTGGCGAGTGTGTGTGTGGTGAGTAAGGTGACAGGGGTGTGTGGTGATTGTGGTGGCAGGGGTGTGTTGTGAGTGGAGTGGCGAGTGTGTGTGGTGAGTGTGGCGGCAGGGGTGTGTGGTGAGCGGGGTGGCGAGTGTGTGTGGTGAGTGTGGTGGCAGGGGTGTGTGGAGAGTGTGGTGGCGAGTGTGTGTTGTGAGTGGGATGGCAGAGGTTGTGTGGTGAGTGTGGTGGCGAATGTGTGTGGTGAGTGTGGTGACAGGTGCGTGTGGTGGCCCAGAGGTGTGCGTCCACTCTGTGTTGGTAAGCATATGCTCAGGTTTACTCCCAATTCAATTTGACCTTTAAAGGTTTGACCTTTAATTTTATGACACCAATACCAGTGTGCCTTATCCGCTTCATTTAGGGAAGCTGGGGTACAAATTCCCTCCCAATAGGCTAAACCAATCTTCATTTATAAGACGATCTGTAGAGCCAAGCCAAGAACTTAATTGAAAGTAGACGCTAAGTTGCCAACAGCCGGAAAGACAGGCAGGTCACTGTAGCCGACCCAATTGCTAGATTGATGAACATTGTTATTTTCGCTAAAAATAAAATGATAAGAAAGTGACCATTTTCGCCCTGAAGCTTCAACAATACTGGCGTTATGTGATAAAAGGACTCTTCAACTAGTTAGACATTCCGTATCAAATTTATCAGATTCGTTCAGAAAGATCTCATTTGTATTTCACTAAAGCTTGTTCCAACTGAGATCTTACTAAACTCCTGTCTGATAAATTTGATACGAAATGGAAACTCGTGTGAGATCCTCTATGCTCCCATCTTTCATCTGTGGTCAAGTTTGACCAGCTAACCATAGCTAGCTATAGTTAACTAGATTCAAGTCAAACAATAAATAGTTAACTAGCTAGTCAACTATAGTTGACTGAGCACCCGAACTCAGCTCCAAATGGTTAGTATGAAATAGCCATAAAATCCAAAATGGCGGATAGGTTTCGTTTGCGAAGGTTAAATGCACATAAACATGTTAATATTTCCCTAACTAATGTAAGTTTGATGAAATTATGGTGTCCTAAGGTAAATCAATGTTCCCAAGGACCTTTTCCTTCCCACTTTGTATTATATAGATGCTTTCTGACATCTTAGTAGACAAAAGTAACCCATTTTGTAGGCCATCAAAACAGACAACAGATAGGGTTAATTGAGACTGGTACCCGGCTCCAAATTTTCTGCAATAGTTATTCTATTGGGGAACCGGGTACCAACGAACTGTAGTTAACTATTTGGCGTCCGACTGGGCATAGCAAATGTGCATGTTCAGTAAACCAGCAAACTGACTATGGTTAGCCAGTCGTACTTGACCTGGGATGTGAGAACCAGTATCTCTGTGCCATTGAATGGTCGATAACTCATTGAGGTTTTCATTCACCTAATAAGATAAGCCTCTATTTTCTCCGGGAAACCAAAAAAACCAGCAATAATATTTAAGCAGTGTACGCTGCCATTAGCGGTATCAGACGCTGTCCATTATCATACCCGGGTGACAGCTGACATCGCCAGAGGGATCAAACCCGATAGGACATCAACCTTTTGAACCCTGAATTATAGGACAATCGTACAGGTAAGCTGTTGAATATTTTGAAAATAATTTGAAAGGAACCTATTGCTGCCATAGGCAACAACAGCTCCCAGTCAAATTAGTTTCAAAATACTCAACATAATACTTATTAAATCGAAAAGAATTTTGGTGTTTTGGCCTTTCGGGTTCAAAGGGTAAAAAGAAGCACTATTGTCTCAATCCAGCGTTAATATTTCCATATACTGAAAATACCAGTATAGCCGGATATATCATTCAGAAAAGTAGCATCACCTCCCTGCATGATTACTTTTAATATATCCGGCAGAAAAGTTATTTTTTCTTAAATAATCGGTTGTATTTTTCTTATATTAGCCCACTTGGTCAGAATTGCTCAGAAGTGAGATTATATCACGGCGATAGTTTTTTGTCCATCCATCCGTTCATCAATTATTTAAACAAAATTTGACATTAAAGAGCCGCATGGTAGAGGGATACGAAATGTTCAAATGCAAATGACTAGTCGATTTAGACATCATGCTATATTAAATATGGCAATTTAATGATACTCTCCAAAACCGCTATGCCAACTGACTTGAAACTCAACGTCATCTAGGCCAAGAAATGAAACACGCTTGTTCAAGAGAACCTGATTTGCGCAATTTGTCTCGTAACCACCTGGACGACTTATGCCGTGTTCTCACTGGAGAGCTAATTGGGAATAACGTAATACCTCAGTATTGTGCTACGCCGGTTAAGTCTCTAGTGAGAACGCGGCCTTAGACTTCACAAAACGACCTCATTTTCCTGCAATGCCATCACCGGTGACTACGTGTACTACTTGCATTGAAATGAAAATCACTTCTGAAATTGCAAATAGTGTAAATTTCAAACATAAATAACTCTGTCTCCTGTTTGAATCGCCTTCCATAACGAAGATACTTGGGGATATAGGTTATACTAGATCGGGGAATGCGAGAAATTTCTGACAACTTTTTCATTTCGCTCTTTTAAAGCATCCCTAATTTTCTGTGACGACATTGACAAATGTTTATACTCCTAAAACTGGATGAATCACGTGCCACCTCTAAGCACGTGTTCTGGTTATTTGACTATGTCACGGGAATTACCGCACTAGCGCCACAGTAAATTAGCTATAAATTCTCCAAAGACAGAAGTGTGGTGTGTCTCGTGGTCTACCCATTTTAACTCGACAACCTGAGCAAAGTAGGTTATGCTGCACAATATGTGTGCAAATAATTTGATGGACCGTTCCAGTTTGGCCATCCATCATTTGACGTCATGTGATGTCATAAACAAATAAGTGACGTGCAGGATGACATCATAATTAATTATGATATGGATGACTCGATTTAGTCCATCTTTAGTGATTAATAGTCCGACACGTTGTACGAATTCTATGTATTTACTATTTAATGAACATCCGGTTGAATATTTTGAAACTAATTTGATTGGACGCTGTTGCTGGCATAGCCAGAAACAACATCCAGTGAAATTAGTTTCAAAATATTTAACAACTTATGTGTATAGTTTTCTGGAAATTGATAATCAGGGAGTTCAGGGATCGAGCGATCCAAAAGCGAGAGAGGTGTGGGTGGAGCTTAGCTAGAGATGGGCGGGGCATAGCTAAAACGGGAAAGGTCAATTGAAATGATAAAAAATTCTCCAACACTAAATCGTATGCATTCTGGTTGTAAGGTCATTGAGCTATCTGTGGCCATTAGGATACGGAGGGGCAGTGGTGGGTCGGTGGGTAGGTGGCTGGGTTTACGCTGCATCCTAGTCTCAGCGTGACAATTTCACTGTAGCTATACATATATACAAAGAAGATTTCGGGCATTATGAAACTATTTTTTACAGGAAAGTGTTGCCAGCTTTAAGCATCTACAGCTTCCAGTCAAACTAGATTCAGATTAATTATTCAATTATTCCAACAATTAGCGGTTCTGTGAAATTAATTTCACTTTCAAAGTCTAATATAATTTCTTCCCAAGAAATGTACAGTACCATCCACATATGATTCTACAAAGTCGGCATTGTTCAAATCTTACAACAGCTTCCAGTCAAATTAGATTTAGAATAATTATTCAACCTATTTATCGTTACTGTGCCTGTAAACTATTGTAAACTCCTCCCCACCCAACAACAAATGGCTGAGCTGTAGGTAAAACGTATATTCAGAACATTAAGGTGATATATTCTTTCATATAGGGGCCTTAGTGACCCATGGCACATATTTGTAGTTATTGCTTCCAGAAACGCCGAACTCCTGCTCGACTGACCGCACTTCGGTGTTCATGACCCAACCTGTAATCAATTCTGTTGACTGCTACGACGCGCTTGTCATTTGGACTGTCGGTACTTCAGTCGAATTGCTACGAGTCACTTTATGTGAGCAATGATTGCTTTCGTAGTCTATAAAAGTAAATCATCTCAAATGGCAGAAATCCGTTAGGGGCTATTAGCGTTACATCTATGGGTGTGTGTGAGTGTAACTTGCCCCTGATTCCTGTTAAATAATTCACGCACATGCGTAAATGTTTCTTGATTAATTTAAGAAATGTCTGCAAAGTCTGAAACTAACACTTTCAATCAAAAATCCCAGAAAACGTAACTTCTGTACGATGTATGGAATATTCTGTTGAATATTTTGAAATTAATATGACTGGTATCCATTGCTGCTTAAGACATCAATGGCTTCCAGTCATACTAATTTCAAAATATTCAACAGCTTTCCTGTTGGTTTGCCCTGAGATTAAGATACGAGGATTTATCGGTGAAAGGGCCACGACAATCTACCCCTGATGTTAGATATATTTTTATTGTCAATGTAATACGTAGACACGCGCGTTATTGTCGTAATTTCATGTGAATGACTGGACAATTTATTTGTGTTCTTGATTACTGGGTTCTAACTTATGATTAAGATAAATACTACATTGTGCAACTGAATCTAAATATCTAATCGTCGTCATCAAAAGGCATGTGTTTTTCTTTCGTCGTCGTCGTCGTCGTCGTCGTCGCCGTCGTCGTCGTCGGGGTGGTGTGGGGGAATGTACCTCCTCTTCGTCCTCCTCCCCATCCTCCTCCTCCTTTCCATCTCCACCACCACCGCCGCTGCCGCCGCCGCCGCCGCCGCCGCCGCCGCCGCCACGACGACGACGTAACGTAATTTTGTGAAATTGCTTAATTTTATGTCTAATGTGAAACAGTAAATGCGCATCGTTTGTGTAGTTAGTCCCCAGGGAATTGAATATTTATTCTTGGAGCCTCTCATAATTGTGCGTAACTTTTAAGCAAATAGGATGACATTTTTACTGATGACATTCAAGCTTAACACTTTAACCATCGAAGCTCAGAAGTGACAATTTTCTTATGCTGTAAAGATATTCTGTTCAATACATTGAATATTCAGTTATTTGTAACATCGTCATTCGTAGACCGTCTCGCGCCCGCCAATTTCAGCGCAGAGTAGATTGTTCTTCAGGCCTGCGCCCGATAACGCCGCGCCTATACCTGTTAGTACATCTGCACATTACACACGCCAATAACCGGGAAGAATATGGTCTGCAAATCCATGAGCAATGCGTGCTTGAAATGAGCATATAAAAGCATATCTTGACTGTTAGCAAATAGGCCAGATTTTCGCGTATTCGTACATTTAAATCAAAATATCGATAAATATAGCCTACAAATTATATATCCCACCTGGTGCTCAGTGCAAGTTTTTTCAAAACGCCATAAACTAGCGCCTGTAACCTACGAGGAATCGCTCAACGAATGAAGTACCTGGTCCTTTTGTACAAAATCACATGATAGTATACTCGGCTTAGCTCATTGTTGAACACATGTGTGTCACAATTCTTATTTACAATAGGTATTTAGTTAAATATTTATATTCTCCAAGAGCACCCAAGCCGTATATTTACCTCTGGAAAAGATGTGTATATGTAGATAGATGCCCTCGGAGGCTGTTTCGTGTATTTCCTGAGGTTGAGCGAAGTGACTGTTTAGAAACAACCAATTATGGATATAAAACATCAACAATTTTACTGAGCATACATTTTTCTGGCATAGTATTGAAAACGCGTGGGTGCATTCGTACTCGCGTCTGTGCATGAGTCTTGTTGGGAGCAGGGGATGACACACCCCTATTCCTATGACTACGAACACTGGGGTGTTTGGCAACAATTATCGGGTATGTGAAAATAATTTCACTTCTAAAGGCTAATATTCTTTGTTCCTTAAAAGGAGATTATAACAGCTAATCTCTCCTAGAAATGGACAGTACCGTCCACATAGGTTTCTACAAAGTCAGCATAGTTTGGTTCACCAAACTTATCAGCTCGGAATATATCAGGCATATCAGCCAATGTCACGGCGCTGGCCAGCACATCATTCTCATTACAGCCGATGTGTCCGTCCGTCCGTCCGTCCGTCTGTCCGTCTGTCTCTTTGTCTGGGAAGCTTTCGATTAAACTCAAATCTTAAAGGAAAACTATCCTAATCGTATACTAACTTCTCAAGTGATAAAATTCGCAATCCCATACTACATCCATGTTATTTTAGCGTTTTATCAACGAAGGTTGTTCATGCTTTACTAGCTAAATCTTGATACATTTCTACAGCCTATGATCGCTGTCATGATTTTCTTTTTAACCGATCAGATAAAAACCTACTGTGTATGCTTCGGCATATATGCTCAGTCATAGAGGCGCCATCTATGTCTTGGAAATTGTGCTATAAAAGCAACCATACAGGTAAGCTGTTAGATATTTTAAAACTAATTTCACTGCCAGTTAAACAGTGCTCAACAACTTCCAGAAAAAATTTATTTCAAAATCTTCAACAAGATGATTATTACATAATAAAGAATATAATGCATTGTCATTTACATGACATCACACACTAACGCCTCGGGAGACAAAATGGTGGCGCTCACTGTTCAACATTTACGGGATATTACAAAGCAGATAATTATGATACAGGTAAGGGAATGTGACAGGATATGAATGATATGGAATATATACACCATAATCTATCAGTACAATACAACGTTTGAGATGAGATTAGCATCCAATTAAGACAAGAAATTAGTGTTCTCGTAAGTTAGAGGGCAGAATCAACAACCGTTGCCTTGATCCGAAAACAATCACCAAGAATATCTGAAAGTTGTTGCTGTGTTTAGCTTATCTTTGCGTTCTTCTTACCAGATGGATTCTCAACCTGTTCTGTCGTATCAGGAAATGACTGAAGATTATCCTCGCTTCCCTGACATACTGGACCTCGATCAATCACAGATACACCCCCACACACTTATTGTAAGTACGTAGATACGCACGCAAGCACACACGCACGCATGCACGCACGCACGCACGCACTCACGCACATAAGGGCCAAGTGAGCTTATGCCATGATGGCCGTCCATCGTCCGTCTGTAAAATCGCATCTCCTCATTAACAGTTTGACGGATTTCAAGCAAATTTGGGTGGAAGGATCCTATAGTAGTATGCTCCAGCAAATCCATTCAGAATTTTGATTGGTCAATTTCTTTGAGTAAAAATCGCACATCTGCTCCTTAGCTTATTACCGGATTTCAACTAAATTTGGGTAGAATTACCATATGGTCGTAGTCCCCAGAGAGTCTATTCAGAATTTTGTTTGGTCAATTTTTTGGGTTGAAAATCTTAGACCTAAATAGCTTCTTCTCAAGAACCACTTTGTGTATTTCAACGAAAGTTGGATGATTGAACCCTATGGTGATTGGCTCTAGAAATTCTGCTCAGAACTTCAATTGGTCCATTTTTTCGGTGGCTATCTTCTTCTCGGAAATGACATTTAGGGTACTATTGTATGAATCACGCTGTAACTCAAGATTGCATCGATAACTAAGGGCGAGTTAAGTTTGTTCAAAAGAACGGGATCCGTAATAAAACATGGGTCTCATGGATCAAGCAAAATTTAGCATTTGGTGCATACTTTGAGCTTCTGGAGTTATACGGGTTGGATAGTTTTGTTTCGAGCACTCTGGTGTGAGAGTGCACCTTTAATACGAACATAGCAGATTGTCAATAGCTTAGCCTACGGATTAGCAGAGCGTTTTGGATTGTTTTCCCTACGGAACGCAAGGTTGATGACGTTATTGATAATAATAATAATTTTAATAATTATGTATGGTAATAATAATGATTATAAAAATGTGTTGCCTGTTGATAGATTGCATTACATACTAATTATTTTGACAACAATTTGACTGAATGTTGGTGCTGTCATTGATAGCAACAACTTTCATGCAAATTACTTTCAATGTATATAAAAGCTTTCTCCTATTTTCTCCTGAACATTGACACACTTTCTCTGAACAGTATTGAAACACAGACTGTCGAATGTACTGCCGTGAATATGCCCTACGGGCATGCTTACGCTTCCAAAGCTGGAGCTGAAATGACTATTTGCACGTGCAAGGTGGTTGGTTTTGTTTGAGAAATCCTGGCTTGTGCAGACAATAGACTAAACGAATATGGCGTCCAATAGTTACAACGATTATGGAGTCAGGGCATTGCATGCTGGGTAACATTGCACGCCGGGTAGCATTGCATGCTGGGTAAATTGAACAGGCATCTCATATCTCGTGCAAAAGTATCTATATTTAATGAAACACGAGAGCTTTAAGCTGGATGTTGACCACGCTGTGTTATTGAACGACCATCTGTTGGTAGCAACTTACAACCGGTCAGTCTGGTGGTCTTTCTGGTTAGTATCGCTTACCTGTGTGTATCATAATCTATCCATAGCTATAAGGAGGCTATTATAGCGCAGCTGTACGGTCTGTGCCCAGTTCACGATCGATGGTGATTGTAGCGTGGCCACTATTGCTTAACACTTTAATCATTTGAACCCGAAAGGCCAAAACACGAAAATCCTTGATGATTTTATAAATATTCTGTTGAGTATTTTGAAACTAACTAGACTGGGAGCTGTTGCTCGTTTTAAAATTACGATTCTGGGAATACATGGTTCAAAGGGTTGATACTCATATCAGCCAAAAAACGGGCTTCTGTGGTAATTTTGAGAAATGGTGCTTTATAGACAAAGAGAAGAGTATTTTTGAAGATTAATCACTAACCTGACTGGCTCGATAACCGAGCCAGTGATTCCAGTGATACATTTTCAGAAATAGTCTTCTCTTTGTCTGCAAATAGACATTCTCCATTGAGAAAAACAAAATTAATGAATAAATTCGAGTGTTACAGGATTAAAGTTATCCTGAAGCAATTAGGAATTCTTTGGAAAGATTCACTGAAGATCGGGGTTTTTTTTCCGAATCCGACATTTTAATTTGATATTTGCAAATGCCATTATTTTGGATTCCATTGTTCTCGCGTTTGCACAATACTCAGTATAAAACTATTTCCGTAAAACGTCATTGTACTGTAGCCTTCCAAGGCAAGCAGAGCTGCCTCGATAGCGCGTGGTATGACTATAGTAGTTCGATGCTAATTCAACTTTCCAGAGTATCCATCTATCATCTGACGTCATATGACGTCACAATAAGCTAAGCTGTGTTTAGGATGACGTCATAATCATTACGTCATGAATGATTCTATTTGGCCCGTCTTTAACTCTTAATAGTCAGACACGTTGTACGAATTGCATGGCTTTACTATTTAATAAACATGCTGTCGAATATTTTGAATATTTTGAAACTAATTTGACTGGGCGCTGTTGCTGCCATAGGCATCAACAGCACCCAGTCGAATTAGTTTCAAAATATTCAACAGCTTCTTCTTCTTCTTTTCGATCGCTGGTATCACACTTGGAGAGCCGTTCTCAAGATGAAATCTGTGGTTTTCTGCAGTTCTTCCACAGGCCCATACAGCTTTTCAAGAATAGAGGTTGACAAAGGCCAGATCTCTTCTCTCAGCAGCTGATACGTACTGCAACATTGAAGTATGTGCTCTGTGGTCTGTTCTGCTTCTCCACAAGGACAAGCGGGCGATGTCGTAAGGTGGAACCGCCTGTACATGTGTTGGTTTAGTCTGTTGTGTCCAGTTCTGAGACGAAAAATGGTCACTTGCTCTGGCCTCGAGAGATGATGGTAGGCATCTTCTGATTGAGGTGTTCTATAGAGGGACTTAATGATAGTCTTCATCTCTGTATGGGTAACCAAGTTTTCTGTCTGATTCTCTTCTGCACCCACCTTTGCCATCTTGTCTGCTTCCTCATTTCCTTGGACTCCACAGTGTGAGGGGATCCACTGCAGTGCTATCCGAAAGCATTTGATGGTTTGTAGTGCTTCTTCAAGTTGTGGCAGCTTACCTTTGGTGATAGCCTCAAGGACGGAGCGGGCATCAGATAAAAAGACAATCTGTGCAATAGGGTCTGCTGTTCTGCTGATGGTATTAGCTGCATGAACCAGTGCTTCGACTTCAGCTCTGTAGTTTGTGCAGTGTTTGCCTGTCGGTATTGCAGCTGACTCATGTTGTCCGTTTGGATACTGTATGTGCAGTCCGGCACCTCCGCTCCTAATTGCATCTTTGGCTGATCCATCTGTGTAGATCCTTATCCATGTCTCCTGAGGGTACATTTCTTCCAGCATGGCTAGGGTCAGGGCCTTCTTGCTCACATCACTGTGTTCATTTTTGGTTGTGAGATGAGGTACTGTGGTGCGAATAGCTATGCTCTCTAGTTTGTTTTCCCAGGGTGGAGGATCAAGGGTGTGGTTTGGATCTTCTATTTGTGCTGGCAACCTCTCTTGGTGTTTCCTTTGAAGTGCTTTTGTCTCTTTCACAAAACTTGATCTTTTAAGTCTTCCTGATGACAGCTGTGCTTGCCTGATCTTCATCGGGTGGTTATTGAACGATTTGAACTTTGCAGCTTGGATCAGTGCTTTGCATTCCCTTCCTTTGCTAAGTGGGGGAATGCTTGCTGTCTGCTCCATTTTTTCTATTGGTGTTGATCTCATTCCACCAGTGATGATGCGCAGTGCCTGGTTTTGTACTCTGTCGAGGTTCTGTTGATGAGATTTAGCTGTTGTCATCCATGAGCTGGATCCATACTCAAGGTGTGGTCGTACGGCACCTAGGTAGATGGTCTTGAGGATCCTTTCATTGGCACCCCACTTTGTTCCTGCCAGCTTCCTCATGATGTTTAGCTTTCTTCTGGCCTTTGCCTCTGCATTCTGGATGTGCTCCTTCCATGTTAATCTTCTGTCATATGTGACTCCCAGGTATGTCTGCTTGTCCTCGTATTCGAGTGGAGTACCGCCCAGTGTCAGATTGCCAACCTTGGTTTTGGTGGACAGTGTGAATAGCATGGCTGATGATTTTTCTTTGTTGATGGTAATACACCAGCGATTGGCCCAAGCTGTAATTCTGTCCAAGGCGAGCTGCATTCTGTACGTGGCAGTCGTTGTGTACTCCACGGTGCACCAGATTACGAAGTCATCTGCATAGAGGGCTGCTTGGATCCCATTGGGCAGCTCTGCTACAATGTCATTGATGAAGAGTATGAACAGAGTAGGTGATAATACTCCGCCTTGTGGCACCCCTTGTCTCAGCAATACATTCCGTCCAGATTGTCCATCCACCAGCACCCTAGCTCTGCGATTGTGTAGGTATGACTTGGTCCATCGGAACATGTTGCCACCGATGCCTGTGCGCCGGAGCTTCACGAGGAGGCCATCCTTCCACACCTTGTCAAATGCTTTCTGCAGATCGATAAAGGCAGCTAGCATCACCTTCTTGGCTTGAAAAGTGTCCTCTATGACCTGTGCAAGATGTGTTGTTTGATCTTCTGTGCTCCTGTATCTTCTGAATCCGGCCTGCTCTGAAACTATAATGTTCTCTGACTCCAGGTACCACTGCAACCGCTGGTTGATGATGCGCTCCATGGTCTTGCATATGCAGCTTGTAAGACTGATAGGACGGTAGCTCAGCACTTTCGTCTTGTTCTTTCCTTTTTTCAGAATAGGAGTCATTCTGGCTTCCTTCCAGCACTGAGGAACCTCTCCATTGGTCCAACTGAGATTAAAGATGTCTAGCAACTTGCGAAGAGATGCATTACCAAGGTGTTGGATCATTTCATTCGTAATGCCATCTGGCCCGGGAGATTTCTTCTTTTTCAGTTGGCGGATAGCCTTCTTCAGTTCTGTTAAACTAATGTCAACTTTCATTGCATCGTGAGTGTTGGTGTCTGTTCTTTCCTTTTGCTCTTTTCTAACCTCCCTTTGACGCATTCGTGGTATAGAAATGTTGCTTTCTTTTGCATATGCCTTCGCAAAGGCATCTGCTGCCATCTTTCCTGTCAGTGTTTGTCCATCTTCTTCAAGAGTAATCTTCTCTCCCCTGACACCCTCATCATTGAGTGCTTTAGTCAGTCTCCATAGTTTTGTGGTGTCTCTCTCTAAATTAAACCCTGCCGTCTTTTCCCTCCAGCTTCTTCTTTTGGCCTCCAGCTTGGTCTTTAGATACCTGGCTTTAGTTTGTTGTAGCGTGAAGTGGTTTTCATGACAGGGATTACCCTCTGCATCTTCTCTAGCCTTGTCTAGTTTATCATGTGCTGCTTGCAGCTCTGTTGTCCAGTAGGGGCGGTAGTTTTTCCTGAACCCTCGAGGAATCGCTTCATTGGCAGCCTTGAGGATACTTGAATTAAATTCCTTGACCACATTGTTGATGTTTCTCCCTTCTACTGCTATATTATGGGTAAGCTCATTGGAACGAATGCCGAACAGACTCCAATTTGCCTTTTTGTAGTTCCACCTTGGATGTTGAGGTGAACTGGTCGAAATACTTCCAGAAAGAGAGAGGAGGACTGGGCGGTGGTCGCTTCCTCCTAACTGCGATCCGACCACTCTACTGAGGTTTCTGTGAATGTCTTCTGTACAAAATGCCAAGTCCGGCGTTGTTGTCGAGTGCCATCGGCGCGAGTAGAAGGTAGGCTGATCTGTTGGATCGTTGACAAGTAAAAGGCGCTTTTCATCTTGCCATGCTTCAATGTCTTCTCCTCGTTTATCAAGTGTTCTGTATCCCCAGCTCTGGGACTGGCTATTAAAGTCTCCCGCAATGAGGAAGTGGCAGTCCGGGACCTGGATTGTGTCAAGTGAGAGATTCTTGTCATTAGGGCAGTAATAATTGACAATTTCAATCACAGAGTTGCTGGTTGTTACCTTGATCTTGATATATTCTGCCTCTTCCATAAAGGTTTTGATCTGGCTGGCGTTCACGCTGTTTCGGACCAAGGTCATCACCCCCCCCCCCTTTCTTTCTTCCTCTTCGATCACACCGGAAAATCTGGTAACCTCTGATCTTAAATGGTTTTCCTTCTTGCAGGTGTGTCTCTTGAATGCAGCAGATATCAATGTTGTTTTCGTACAGGAACTGTTCGAGCTCTGATTTCTTGTTGGTAACCCCTTCTGCATTCCAGTGCATGATGTTGATACTGGGGTTCTCTTTGGGTTTGGTCTTCTCTTTCCGTTGGCCAGTAGCTCTCCATCCTCGTCCCCTGGCTCCACAAGACGAGTTGATGGGACCTCCAGTAGCTGAGGGTGGGCTCCTTCGAGGCATGGAGCCCGGCGCTGCACCTGCCTGGCGGATCCTCACAGGGCGAGCACCATTTCGATTGATTCGATCTCCAAGTGTAATTTCATTAGCGTTGTGCATAATATTCAACAGCTTACATGTATAGTTTTCTGAAAATTGATAGTCTGGGAGTTCAGGGATCGATCAATCGATCCCAACACAGACGTGGTGTGGGTGGAGCTTAGATTGATATAGGCGGGGCATAGCTAAAAACGGAAAGGTCCATTGTGTATTCCTATGGTAGATGTGAAACGTGCTATAGGCTAGATATTTTTAATAAGTTGACTGAAAATTGTTGCTTGCTACAGCACCAGCGACTTTTCTTCAAATGGTTAACAAAATAATTAGCGGATAATACAATTGTCACTAGCTAACGTTTTAGTAATTATTTGATAGAAAATCATTGCTACAATGATTTTCAACCAAATTCTTTGCAAAATAATCAGCAGATCGTTCAATGTCGCAACACTTTTATTTTAATATATAGACCAATTTGATTGCCGGTGTTGATGCTATTTGAATATTTCGACCAATTTGATTGGCAGATGTTGACGATATTTGAATATTTCGACCAATTTGATTGGCAGATGCTGTTGTGATTAAGGCCGCAACTACCGTATGCTATTGTTCTCAGAATGTCATGTCTTCAATATCACAACATTGAGAGCAATAACATCCCAAAATGATGGCGGTTAAAAATATCTAACTAAAGTGGCGGCTAAGAAGACGATCGTCACTGAATTTGTTTAAATATTTCCTCATCTTATTGCGTCAGGAAAACCGTAATGTCTACGTGTTCACTCATTGCAGGATGTAACGCCGTACATGAACCCATGTCCTTATACAGTGAACGTGGACACGAAGGTACCACAGGTGTTTAACTTGTTCCGGAGTATGGGTCTGCGCCATTTACCTGTGATAAACAATGACGGGCAGGTGAGGCTTTTACAAAAACACCCATTTCTAGCTTATCCCTGCCCACTTTGTACGCGATTTTAACACTTTGATCTCTGAATTCCCTGACTTGCGGAATTTTAAGGTTACTAAACAGGTAAGGTACGCTGTTGAATATTTTGAAACAAATTTGACTGGAGCTGTTGCTGCCATAGGCAGCAACAGCTCCAGTCAAATTTGTTTCAAAATATTCCTCATAATTTGTGTTAAATTGTAAATTCACAGAAGAGAATTCAAACGCTCATAGACATTGGGTGGGACTTAGCTAGAAATTGGTAGTAGAGTGGGGTGGGGGTGGGGTGGACTGGAGGCATTGCTAGAAATCTTTAAAACACTAACTTAGTTTATTTTAACGAGCTTTCGCGCATAAATGTGCTTCAGCAGACCGGATGAAGTACGTTTATGCACGAAAACTCATGAAAATAAACTTAATTAATCTTAAAAAGGAACTACCTCTGAATTATATTTTTAGTTGCTGGTAGCAGGTCAATAAACTACAATGCTCCTTAGTCAGGTACACAAGCTCATTCTGGCCTATCTAAGAAACCGCTGATTCGATTTGGCTCAAATTTTAATACAATAACAGTAATTGTTGTGCAAGAGAATTTCCAGACTTTGGCCGTGATGCGATACGTGGGTCCACATCGGATCAGCTGTGATATCTCGAAAGTACTGGTCCGATTTGGTTTCAATTTTAACGCAGGAATGAGTGTGACCATACAGCAGGATTTCAAAACTTTGGGCGTGGTCTGAAAACCCCCGTAAAATCCTGACTGTATGAAAAAAATCCGGAACTCGCCGTTACAGAGATTTTATCGATCTACTTATTGCTCTCGCTGCCGAATGCCGATCTGTCTGTCTGATGGTCTGTCTGTTCATCCATCCGTCCATCCGTCCGTCCGTCCGCCTGTCTGTCTCTCTGTCTGTCTGTCTGTCCGTCCGTACGTACGACCGCCCGCCCGTCCGCCCGTCCGCTCAACCACCCACCTGCCTGCCCGAGGCATAGCTCCAGAATCCTATGCGGTAGATTCGCCATATTATGAGTGGCTAGGACATTTTAGTTTGAGGTCAAAAGGTGAAATATCGACGTCACGGGGTCACTTAGTGCATACCGCGATCCACATTTTAATCACGATTTATTTTCACATCAAAAGTTCAAATATCTTGTTCACGGGTCATTAAGTGCATCCCGAAAGAGAGAGAGAGAGAGAGAGAGAGAGAGAGGGAGGGAGGGAGGGAGGGAGGGAGGGAGGGAGGGAGGGAGGGAGTGTGTGTGTGTGTGTGTGTTTGGGGTGTGGGAGGGAGGGAGGGTGAGTGTGTGGGGTGGGAGGGAGGGAGGGAGGGAGGGCGGGCGGGCGGGGAGGGGAGGGAGGGAGGTCGGACGGACGGGAGCGACGGAGGGAGGGAGGGAGGAAGAGAGTAGATAAGTTGCTAGAATTTATGTCCAATCCCATTGTAGCCCATAATTAATACAATAAAATATTGTGTATAAAATCTAATATAGACGGAGTAACTGCACACAATAACATAATAGCCTATATGTAGATTACATTTATACGCCTAAAGAAAGGAAGTCCCCCCCCCCCCTAAATATGGGCTAATATTTTCTAAGATATATAACTGACTACAATGAAATTTCTCACAGATCACTAGCTACACTATAGCACCAAAATGTGAAATGGATTCTCTCGTGCGCCTAGTCATGCCTGACTGAGCATCCACTAAATGCTAATTTGTGCCATTTCAAAAATTCTGAAATCAGACATTTGCTGGAGGAATATCAGTCATTCTGGCACAAACGTTGTGTAAAGGCAAATGCTAGTGTATGCATAGTTTTGTGATTTAAGAATGCCACGGTTAAGGAACCAGAATAGGGAAATTGCCATTTGTCTTTTAGAGGTTAATTTTCCAATGAAACAGGTGGCCCGTAGAATGGGCGTTAGTCCAAATACCATCCGAAAACTGTGGGATAAATTCCAGCGGACTGGTGAGGTGCAGGATCGACGAAGAAGTGGCAAACCGACAGTAACAACACCAGCTCAAGATCGTCTCATTACCAACCTAACACTGCGAAGAATGCGACCCACAGTGAGGGAGATAAGAGATAAGCTGCACATGGCTGGAGCCGGAGCCAGGAGGGCCCTTGACCAAACTAAGAAATCGCCTTCATAGAGCGGGATTGCGTACGCGTCGTCAGGTCAAAAGATCCACCCTGTTATTGCGCCACAGGGAAACGCGTCTTGAATGGGCACAGGAACATGAACAGTGGCAAAGACAGCAATGGGCTAACGTGTTGTTTAG
The DNA here is from genome assembly GCA_034401795.1 of Chaetoderma sp. LZ-2023a. NCBI lineage: Eukaryota > Metazoa > Mollusca > Caudofoveata > Chaetodermatida > Chaetodermatidae > Chaetoderma > Chaetoderma sp. LZ-2023a. The sequence goes on from CM067359.1 coordinate 178,897,751, forward strand.
TGATGAGGTGCGCGTCTGTCTCCGTCATGTTGATGGAAGGAGACGTGTATGGCGTCGCCGTGGAGAACGGCTTTCGGACTGTTGTGTACAACCGGTGACAGCATTGGAGGAGGCAGCGTGATGGTGTAGGCTGGCCTTAGTGCAGGAGGAAAGACTGATTTGGTTTCGATCGAAGGTAACCGTAATGCCAATCGTTATATTGCTGAGGTCTTGGAACCACATGCCCTACCATATGCTGGAGCCATTGGCGATGGATTCATCTTTATGGATGTCAATGCGCGTCCGCACCATGGATCATCACGGTATTGAGAGAATTGTGTGGCTGTCCATCTCGCCAGACCTTAACCCCATTGAACATTTGTGGGATCAGCTCAAGCGAGCAGTTTATCACAATGTGACCGATGACACCGTTCTTGGTGACATGTAGCAGTTGTTACAGCAGCAGTGGATGGCTATACCACAACATCGGGTCAGCCGCCTCATCAACTCTATGAGAAATCGGTGCCGCAACGTGATTCAGCGGAATGGCGGATACACACGTTATTAACTCTGTTAAAACTGTGATTTACTGTCCTTTTGATATGGTTGTTTGTTATGATTTGATGGAATTCTGAATGAAATATTTTATATTTTATCTTTTATGAAATGAATTATTGATGTTATTGGATAAAAGTAGCTTTTTGCTCTCAATCTGTTATGATTTTCTTGGTACTGGATACAATTTGTATTCTTAGTTTCGTTTTAAGAATTTTTGAAATGCGTCAAATGTGCATTTAGCGCATGCGCATTCATGCATTGAAATACCGATGGGATACTCATTTTCACTGATTGATGCTATAGTCAAACTAATGACCTGTGAGAAATTTGATTAAAATCAGACCTTTATCTTGGAAAATATTAGCCCATATTTAAAGGGGAACATACTTTTTGAGGTGTATAGTATCAAAAATAGCTTTGTTGACTGTGAGGTAAAAGATCAGTTCATTGTGATTTTCCATCATGGTTACACACCATTGATTGACACGCGGGGTCGCGTCACCAATACTCCGGCGCAAATATATACAGGTCTTCATAAAACAATAGTTGCTATTTAAATATTAAACAACACACAAAAGAAACTAACGTTTGTTTCCAATTGTGGAATCTTTAATTTCAGTTGAAAGGAATCATTACGCGGCACAACTTGACCCACGAGTACTTGGAAACAGTTTATGAGCGATTGCGCAGCCAGACAAACGGCGCTTCTTGAACGTGCACCTGTGGGCACATTCATTGACGCATTAGCTTGCATGCACGTGGAGCATGCATGCATGTAGGCATAGTCCCGCGTTAATCATGTCATATTTTAGCAATATATCAGCATAAATAAGCAAAGCTTGTTAATTATGTGTATTTACAATATGTAATATTGAATAAATCACAATCATTTTACGCGTTTGGTTTTCGTTTGCTGCTGCTGCTGCTGCTGTAGTCCAATTCCCTGACGTCACACTATGCCGATTTTGATATTCCGGAACAATGGACCGTTCCAAGTTTATCCATCCATCATATGACGTCATATGACATCATAATGGACTAGGTGACGTGTGTGATGAGGTCATAATCACGACGTCATGAATGACTCGCTATAGCTCGTCTTTAACGCTTAATAGTCCGACACGTTGTACGAATTGTATGGCTTTACCATTTAATACATATTCTGTTAAATAAATATTTAACAGCTTACCTGTATAGCTTTCTGGAAAATGATAGTCAGGGAATTCAGAGATCGATCAATCCCAACACGTACGAGGTGTGGGTGGAGCTTAGATAGGGATGGGCGGGGCATAGCTAAAACTGGAAAAGCCCATTGCATCTTCTTCATCCCCATGCAATCTTGCGTCATCAGCATAGGGATTTTGCAAATTGTTTATTTGCTGTGGAAACATTTCCGTGATGCTGATTGAAAATTTGTCAAATTCTTTTATCCTAGAAAACCTCCAGTCTTCTTCGTCTCCCGTTTTCCGTTGGATACAGCAGCCTTGGTCCTAGCTTTAAGATTTTTCCATAATGATTTTAATTGTGAAACCGACCTTTGATTCACCCCATGACGCGAATTAAATTCCTCACAAACATTTCCCCATTTAGCGTTTTTCTTACATACGTTTCTTTCGTCCTTCTGTTTAGATGGCCGGCTGCACACGTATAGCTCAAGCCCCACACACAGGGGCGCCGGAAGAAAATTTGAGGGGCGGGGGTCGGTTCCACAAAAGGGCACGCTGGATGGCATTGTCTGGACGAAGATATGAAATGGGTGCCCCCTCCCCGTACCCCCCACCCTCCTCTCATAGAAGGGTGTTCGGGGGATACCCACATACTTAACCACCACGGGAAAAAACATTGAAAGGTGCAGGCTCATGACCCGAGTTTCTTCTGATTACGTATAAATGTTAGAGCAATGTTAATCGAAGAACTTATGTATTCTTTGGTCAATAGAACCATTGAACCTATTCCCAATTCACAATCTGAGCGAACGGGCGGGCGGGCGGGTTGTTGTGTCAGATGCACACGTTGAGTGCACCTGCACAGTTAGCCTGGAAAATATTTAATTGGACCGTAGTTCCTAATTATATTTGCAATCAGCCGGATTCAGAGGAAAAGTAGTTTTTGTGAAAGCTAGGTTATCCAAGACAAGTCTACCAATCATGTTGAACACGTGAACAAGGTTTGTTCAACTCCTGCCTTAGATGAAGACCATGAAGTTTCTTGAGTTTCATGTCAAGCAGTTTCACAGGTCTTTAAATGCAATTTTTAAAATAGTTCAAAATCCCAGATTGCCACCAACAAAATCGATCAAGCAGCTTTCCGGGACCAACCATGGATCTGACCCTATGGATTCTTCCTGCCCAGCAGTTCTTAAGGACTCGCTTGAAGAATACGATGGACATATTCTAGATGAATAGACAGATGAGATAACAACACAATTACGTCAAATTAGAAACCAACTATTTAACAGCTAGTGTATATGGAATAAGTAATTTAAATTTTGACTTCGCAGCGTCTTACATAGCCATAATGGCGTGTGGGTGTCAGAGGTACATTTGATCCGGGCTATTCAAAAGAGGCCTTCAAATGTCTGATTTTGTGTACGTGTGGATGGTGGCATCGTTTCTTATGGTTAGAACTCAAAGGGCTTGACATGGCTGGACATGCATATCACGACCGTACGCGTTGTAGTTGGTGTGGTGGTGGTGTTGGGGGGGGGGGGGGTGGGGGGGGGGGGGGTGCGGGGTGCGGGGGGGGGGACGTGGTGGGGGTGGAGCTCATACTCATATAAATAACACAGCATTAAGAAATCCAAGAGGATGATATTTATTACTTAGAGATGCAGGAGATATAGAAGATGGCTTCTAAGCGCATCTAATTTTTACATTCTTCTGATAGAGGTCCCAGCCACACCATTCTCCCATTCTATATATGTGTGTGTGCGTGCCTGTGTGCATGCGTGCGTGCGTGCGTGCGTGTGTGCGTGCGTGCGTGCGTGCGTGCGTACGTGTGTGTGTGAGAACAACACACCTTAGACACATTCCTCAAATACATCCACCGACATTGCACTTCGGCCATGTGTATACAAATTATTTGGACCTTTGCATCTGCTTTACACGTCAATTAAAAATTTGAGTTTGAGAGTTGCTATTAATTCTAATATTCTTTAGTGTTTCCACATTGCTGCACCCAGCCGACCATCATTGCACTTATATTCTGTTCTACCCATTAAGCAAGGCATTAACGGAGCATGGAGCAGTAAATTCAAATAGCATATATGACTATGTATCTTACCTTTACTTGCAAAGATACATGCAACGTTTACAGATAAAAAAGTCAATATGTCGCATGTAACTGCCACTACATAAACAGCGTTTGCATTGATGATTTGATTCGGCTTAGAAGCACTCCCATATTACTTTATGGACTTGTGCTAATGTCAAAACCACCGAACTATAAAACAACTGCTCAGTCTGCTCTGAATATTCTAAAAACTTGTTTAAAGTTCTATAGTAAAGTATACTAATTTTCCCCAGAGAAATGGGTACAGGGCACAGATGCCAACCCCACCCCTGCCCAAAGGGAAACGGGGACAGTAGCCCCGCTGCCCCCGTGCTTCTGGCGCCCCTGCCCACACAACATGATTTCATGTCGCTTGCACAGCAGCTTGACTTACATAAACCCCGCTCAGATTGCTGTAAAATATGAACCTGCTATCTATAGACCAGGTTCAGACCTAAGATCACTGTAGTAAATGGCAGATTATTTAATTATAACTGACTAAATCGACGTGGTTGTTAATTACAAGCTGCTGCTGCTGCTGCTGCTGCTGCTGTTAAAATTACATTCCAGATGATGAATGAGCTAGATCCTAGTGCCAATGCGTTGTCAAAGACAGGGTTCATAGAACTAATGCTTGACAATAATAAAAACTACATACTTGCGAGTGCCTAGTGATCTAACAGGAGGGATCTCAGGAAAAATGTATTTCGTGTGGCTGTGAGACAGGTTGTTGAAAGCTAGCCCGGTGAAAGAGGATTTATGCCCGCTGGATGGTGGTCTGGTGGTGGAGCACTCGCCTCCCAATTGCTAGGCGAAAGTTGCCATAAAATTGCCAGGTTCGAACCCCACTCGGGTCGAAAAAATTGAAAAAGGTAAAATTACATTCCAGATTATGAATGAGCTACATCCTAGTGCCAGTGTGTTGTCAAAGACAGGGTTCATAGAACTAATGCTTGATCACCACCAGCACCAGCAACAACAGCACCAGCACCACCACCACCACGAGCATCACCACCACGAGCAGCACCACCACCACCAGCAGCAGCACCACCACCGCCACCACCACCACGAGCACCACCGCCACCACCACCACCAGCAGCAACTCAAGAGTGTAGAGATAGCCACATATATGGGCGTCACATTTCGAATAGTTGTCAGCTTGTCAGCAATCTCGGGTCTATTACATCCCTTGAGATTTTTAATTCAATTCAATTCAAGTAAATTTTATTTAAATATGAGGTGACGGACGCCTTACATATAATATTTGTGCATGCCATAACAATACAAACCATGAATACGCAGGAGACTGTAGACAATTACACACATTTATCTGTTCTGCTGGAAAAATTATAATCTTGGAAATAGACATGTGTGTAGTTTAGGGACAAGTGGGAAGGGGAGGGTGTGTGGTTAGCCGTGTTAATTAATTATTATTAAATGTGCACATTCACACCAGAATGCGTGAAAATAAGATTGTACGTACCTTTGTAGAAGTGTCCTTGCAACGCTTGACCAAGATGAGTTTGAAGTGAGTAACGTATTCAAGAATTTCAGTTTTAGCGAATCACACTTTGCTAAAACATTAACCAAATCCAGGCCTCCATCATGCTTTTCATTGGTGAGGATTGACTGCGATACTAAATGGGCTTTGTCCTCCCATAAGAAGGGCAAAAGTAATGTGTTGATCTTTGACACTACTGATTTGGGCATATGAACTACAGAAGCGGTATACCACAGTCCAGATAAAATTAAATTATTAAGGACAAATGTCCTGCCACATACAGTTAGGCGACGTCGTTTCCAATTTACTAATGCACACTTTAGCTTGGATAGCCTTTCTTCCCAGTTTATTATTACATCCTGCTCTCTACTAAAGTAAATACCCAAAATCTTTATGACATCGTCTGAACAGTTAATATCCATAACATTGTCAGTTCTGTCCTTCCAAGCGCCCAAAAAGAATCCCTTAGATCTGTCTCTATTGACTTTAAGCCCTGATGCCTTTAGAAAATCTGATAATACTCCATTTAAAATTCTAAAATCTGAATTTTTACCTGCAAACACAGTCATATCATCTTCATATTGAGGCACCTTTAGTGGCCTTTCTATGCCACGTATACATATTCCTTGAAACTCATTACGTTGCCTCAATGTGGCCCCCAACGATTCCATAGCTATGACGAATAGAAGAGGAGACAATGAGCAACCCTGTCTGACACCTTGTTCCAACACTACAGGTTCAGATAGATGATTATTTACTAAATAGCAACTTGTTATATCAGTATATAAAATATTGACCCATTTAATAAATCTGGAACCAAAGCCAATATGGTCTAAAGCCTTAAACAAGAAATCCCATTCAAGTCTGTCAAACGCCTTCTCGTTATCAAGTGCTATTATTGCTGCTGGGATGCAATCTTGTTCAACTAATTGAATAAGGTCTCGTATAGGCAATGTGTTGATTACTATCGTTCTTCCTGGTACAGAGCACGTTTGATCATCATCAATTACTTCGCCTAGGACTGCGCCAAGTTTTAATGTTAGTGCCTGAGTAATAATCTTATAGTCTACACAGAGTAGAGAGATTGGTCTATAATTCTGTATTTTATTTCTGTCACCCCTCTTGTATATAAGCGGAACATATGCTTGGGCCATCAATGGAGGGAAATGCCATTGCTTAAAAATGCTAGCTGCTATTTCTTCTAATACTGGACCAAATATGTGCCAGAATGTTTGATTAAATTCGACTGGAAGTCCGTCGCAGCCAGGAGACTTTTCTAACTTCATACCTTTGATGGATTTTGCCAAATCATCAATTGTTAGTGATTTGTCACAACTTTCGCGACATGCATCTGGAAGTCTTTGCGTTATATTAGCTAAAATATCTCTAGTTGCAGTTTCATCACTTCCCTCAATGATTTGTAAAATTTGGATACTGTTTCCATCATCTCTGCATTTGAGGACACCGATACACCATCATTAGTCTTCAGCGAGCGCATTAATTTCTCTATACCGCTTGCTTTTTCCAAGTTACAAAAGTAACGTGTAGGCTTTTTCACCCTCGGTGTGCATTTGTGCTCTTGCCATTATTTTGGCCTCATCAAACTGATATTGCTCTATTTCATTTAGTCTACCTTTTAATTTAACTAATAGTTCGTAATAATTATATTCTCCATCATTAATTTTCTTATTAATGTTACACACCGACCGCTGAGGCGCCTTTTTACGCTTTCGCATTTCTCGTGCTTTCCTGATGGAATACTGCCTTCAAATATGTTTCAGGTCTGATTTAACATTCTCCCACCAGTCTGTTATACATTCATACAAACTTCTCTTTTATTTTCTTGACTGAAGGTTATACCCTCCTCTAATACTTGAATTTCATCAACTGTAGTTACTTTAATAGGATTTGATGATTTGTTTGTGCCATTTTTAGTGGCATGAAACACAACAACAGCTTCCGTAGTGATTGCTCCAGAAGAATTTGACTCAGTTGCATTCTTTAATGGGCGATTATCTCCTGATACTGAGGGCTTGTTTTGATTTTTTGGACAGCGCCATTTAAAATGGTCAACTGAACCACAGAGCAAACATTTGTTTCGATTGGGACAATCTGTTGCCAAATGGTCAGTACGTAGGCAGATCCAGCACTCTTTAATTTGCCTTCTATACCATAAGGGCAGGACAAAGCTGCCATCAAGCATCAATCTGCTTGGTAACGGGCTATCCACTTTATCAAACCAGATGCGTCTTACCCCGTTTTCTAGCAATCTGTCAAAGGGATACGTTTCCCATTCAATCTTTTGCACTTTGCCATACTTCTTGAGATCATTCATGATTCTGTCATCTGGAATTTCTAGTGGAACTTTCATCTTCACTAGCAACCTATCTGACTCGATTTCCTCTACGTTATAAACTTCGCCTTTTACAATGAGAACATCTTCTAGAAGCTTTTCTAGACCCCCTCATTTGACACTGTTACATTCCATACAGTTTTAGAAACATTGATAAGCCCCTGCAAAGCAGCAGGTCCCGCGCCAACGACGTCCTTTAAACCATGATACACGTCGATAGCCGTGACAACCCACCCCATAGTTGTTATCTTAAGGCATAAGGTACACTTATAGGTTGCCATGGTGTTTTATAAAAAGAGGAAACCCATACTACTACAATATATAATACAAAAATATAACACCAAGACGTCGGGGAAAGAGCTAAAAGCTAAATAAATAGTGTCCCCTTTTGAAACCCTGACGTCTACTAACAAATATACGAATAGAGAGTACAGTCGTATATTTGTTAGTTTGAACCACTTTCTAAGTGGTTCACTAACACCTATCCGATTAAAGTGGTTCCCTAATGCAGACTAACATATTACAGACATATATTTGTTAGTCTGTTCGAGTTGACCGGAAACAGCCAACTGACTATAAAAATTTATATAATCAAAGTACTAGGCTTGCGCTTACACATGACAAAGGAATTAAATCCACTCACTCAAGCGATCTTGCCAAATACAATGCGCTAGCCAACGAACTATAGAAATAGCATACTGGCGCGGGGAGAAAAATATTGCATTGACCACAGTAAGAGGAGCCCTATTAAATGGCTGAAACCGCCAGCTAAGAGGAGTGCCTTTAGAAAATGGAGACACAAAATGCGCTCCAACCAAGACAAGAATTTACAAATTAAACATAAAGTTTGAAAAGAAATACTAATACGAAATATATGTATAAAATTTATCTACAAAATCGCGCTAGAAACTAGCAAATTCGGGCAGCAATTGCAGAGCTAAATAAACGCGTGCGTTCACACCGACTACTACTACTACTACTAATTTTCTTTTCTTTTTTTTTGAAAATCCGACGCTGACGAAGTCAGACAAACTTCACGGAGGAACTCCTTTAAAAAGGCTTGCAAACCCCCAGAAAAAAACCTGGTGAACTAGCAAGCCTGATTAATATTACACCAAAAAAAAAGATAAATAATGAGCATTAATACAATCTATAAATACATATGGCTTAAATAGTATAGATACAAAACAATAGGCTGATAAAGATCCGATAGCAAAACAAAACTTAACAACGGCATTACTATTTAACCCAGGTGTAGTAGTAGACCCGTGTGGCGAGTGCAACTATCCAACAAAGGAAAAGTGCCTCGTCAATCAATGACAAATAAGTCAATCATTGACGCCAGTGGGCTGATTCTTTAAAGATCAGTGGGCGTAGTAGCATTTGGATAGTATAATACATATAGTCGGCAGAAAAATTACAGAAAAATAGATGGCGCTCTTGTTTACATTTTCGATTTACTTTATTGTAAGGTTTTGTAAATTACCATTCAATCCATGTGTGGTAGTAGGCCTGTGTGGCGAGTGCAACTATTCAACAAATGAAAGTGACTCGTCAATCAATGACAAATAAGTCAATCATTGACGCCAGTGGGCTGATTCTTTAAAGATCAGCGGGCGTAGTAGCATTTGGGTAGCATAGCATATATAGTCAGCAGGAAAATTACATAAAAATAGATGGAAATAGATGGCGCTCTTGTTTACATTTTTGATTTACTTTGTTGTAAGGTTTTGTAAATTACCCGGGAACAAATAACCCTATAAAACCATGTGCAAGTTTCTAAAATTACCCATTACAAATTTTATAATTCAATGGCAACTTACTTTATCAATTGATTATTAAATTACCCCAGTCTGTTTATTTGTCAACATGAATTATTAAACATAACAATATCAAAGTGCAGACTAAAATGAATTACAGGCCACAGATTAATTAAAAGACAGATAAATCAGGTGTAGTAATTAAATGATTTGAGCTAGTGCAGGCTCATTTATTTTTGCAGTTCCCAACTCTATTGAAACTATGTTTATTTTGCACCATATGTCCTTGAACACTTTTTCTTTACCATGCTGCTTTAATCTAAAATATTCGCAGGGAATATGATTCAGCAGCAATGAACGAAATATTGCCTTTATTGCTCTATTGTGATTGACCATAGACGGATTTTTTCTTCTGTGCACACCGATGTTTCCAAATGGCCCAAACACCTATGGTTAGCATTGTTATTAAAATAGTCCTTTCAGACTTTATAATATTTACACCGCTTGGTCCAAATTCTCTAAATAAGACTACATGCGTTTCTAGAACAATGGGATTCGCTCCAAATTGTGCCAAGATTTGGCTGATATAGTCCCAAAATTGTGACGATATTGGACATTCAGCAAATAAATGCTCGATTGTTTCCTCTCGACATAAGTAACACCTATCAGAAGTCATAATATTGCACTAGTATGTCAAGTGTCCCACCCATAGCCGTCGATGTAGTAATCGCCACAATAAATCACGAGCCATATTTGATATGTATGGAGAATGTAAGATTTTCCATACATTTTTCCAACTGGATGGTTTATAGCTTGAGTCATCCCATCTCCTAATTGCTATGGGAGGTGTTACTTGTTTTCGTATCATAATGTGGTACCATTCCTCGGATCTCATCTTGTATTTTAGCATCTCATCATCAAGAGCTAATGCAGGTTGTGGAGTCAAACTATTATTATTTACATTTGGCAGACGAAACCATTCAATTGGTACAGCATGTTTTATTTGCCTCATATGTGTTTTTCTAGCTACTTCTTGCATTGAAATCCATCTACGTGTTTGAGGGTGTATCATATCAGATACATGTTGAATGCCATATTTTGCAAAGGACGGTAGATAAAGTACTGCATTGCTATAACATATATTACTATTGCCCCACAATTGCTGTTCTAGTACTTCCTTCCAGCACGTAGGTGGAGGCATGTATCTGTCAAATATTTCTAACTCCTTAAATTGATCTTTAAACACATCTGGTATGATTTGGCTATTCGGAGGCGACTTCTTTGAGGTAAAAACACGCTCCGCCAGAAATGGTTCTACAATTCTCTCCATGAGAGCTCGTGAAACACATGCCCACGTCTCATCTGATGTAATAAGATCATTCAAAGATTTTAACCTTCAAGAAACACATTTCACTTTAATATCAATTAAATCAAGTCCTCCTTATAACTTAGCATTATTGAGAACACGGTGGGAAACTAAATGATTCTTTTCTTCCCATATGAATTACAATATCAACTCATTAACCTCCTTTTCTACATGTTTTGGCATGTGTACAACAGATGCTGTATACCATAGCCCAGATAATACGATGTTGTTGACAACAAACACTCTACCAAAAATTGAAAGACAATGATGCTTCCAATTTGCTAATATTCTCTTAACCTTCGATACTCGTTCATTCCAAGTGTGTGTTGTATTCGGTTTCCTGCTAAAATAGATGCCTAAAATCTTAATGGTATCATTAGACCAATTAATTTCAAGCGACTGATCATTCCGCTCTTTCTATAGCCCCAAGAATAATCCTTTGGATTTTCCTTGATTGATTTTCAAACCAGATGCATTTTGGAACTTTTCTAGTACGTGGTTTAAAATTGCAAAATCATTGTTTGAACTAGCAAACACAGTTGTGTCATCAGCATATTGTGACAGCTTAAGTGGTGTTTCTATGCCACGAATACATATGTCTTGAAAGTTATTATTTTTCCTCAATGCTATGCCAAGGGATTCCATCACAATAACAAATAATAATGGCGATAGGGAACACCCCTGTCTAACACCACGTTCTAAGACAATTTCTCTGGATAATTGATTATTCACTAAATAGCTACTCTTGATATCCGTATATAAAATCTTAACCCATTTAATAAAGTTTGAGCCTAACCCAAACGAGTGCAAAGAATTAAAAAAAAAATTCCATTCCACACGGTCAAATGCCTTTTCGTTGTCCAAGGCAATCACAGCTGAAGGGATGCTATCCTTCTCAACCAATTGTATAAGGTCTTTTATTACCATGGTATCGGTTGAAATTGTCATTCTAGGTACAGCACATGCCTGCTCTGTTCCAATGATTTCGCCTAAAACACTATCTAGTTTCAATGTTAGTGCTCTAGATATTATTTTGTAGTCTACACATAGTAGAGAAATTGGTCTGTAATTCTGAATTAGACGACTGTCATTTCGTTTATATATTAGCCTTACGTATGCCCTAGCCATAGTTGGTGGGAAATGGCCTTTCTCAAAGATTTCAGTGGCTAATTCTTCCATTATTGGACCTACACGGTGCCAAAACATTTGGTAAAATTCAACTGGAAGGCCATCACACCCCAGTGATTTTTCTAGTTTCATATCTTTAAGGGATTTAGTTAAATCTTTTAGTGTTAAGGGTTGATCACAAAATTCACTGCCTGTGTCTGACACATTTTTGTCTATATTTGCTAACAAATCCAATTTTGCATCTTCATCAATCCCCTCTGACTTGTACAATGACTCATAGTAATTGCATACAATAGTACTCATTTCATTGTTGGTAAAGACGGTTGACCCATCCGCCATGTTTAATGAGCACATCACCTTATCTATTGCCCGTGCTTTTTCTAATGAGCAAAAATATCGGGTTGGCTTTTCTCCTTCTGCGTGCATCTGGGCTCTTGCTCTAATTTTTGCACCCTCAAACTCATATTGTTCTATATCTCTTATTTTACTTTTAATTTTAACAGGTGATTCATAATAATTATCTTCACCATAATTTACTTTAGCATTAATTTTCATCAGTGATCGATGAAGTGTTTTCTTGCGTTTGCGTATTTCCCATGCTTTTCTAATAGCATACTTTCGGGAAACAAACTTTAAATCAAGTTTTACATCCTCCCACCATTGCAATGTGCTCTTATATGATGCTTTCCTATTAATCCAATGTTGCCAACAACTCTCTATATTATTCTTATAAAATTCTTCTCCCAACAGTGTTGTGTTTAATTTCCAAAACCCAACCCCTTTTGTTACCCAATCAGCATTGGCAAAGGTTACACAAACCATGTTATGATCTGAGAATGCGACTGGCTTAATATTAACATCTCTCCAGTACCCTGTCAACAAACTATTCACATAAATTCTGTCGATCTTTGAACCAACTTTACCATCTGCCAAAAAACATGTAAGATCTTTACCATGAGGTTTTGATATTCTATAGGTGTCAACTAAATTTTCATTATCACATATTTCTTTTAAGCGTCTATGTGATGTATCAGTATAAGTTGAAGTTGCATTCCTGTCATTTTCTTTGTCTATCACACAATTAAAGTCACCACCCATTACTAAGTTTTCAGTGATGTTATCTAGTGCTGTTGTAGACATCTCATTAACAAAATTACGACGTAGTTGATGAGATGCAGGTGCATATATACACAGCAACGTGAAACGTGTTTGCTGTATATCTAGCGTGACTCTCACCCAGCGACCATTTGCACCTGATACTGAAGAGATTATATTTACATAGGCTGAACAACGAGGGAGTATAATAATTGCTACGCCTGCACTATTATCTTGAGATAACGAATGGAATATTCTGGATCCAGAAATCTTTTGTAAATTATCGTATGATTCTGACTTCTGAATTTTTGTTTCCTGTATCAAAGCAATGTCACTCTGCTCATTTTTCAGTGTCTCTAGTAAGTGACGCTGCTTTATGTCACTATTTAAGCCTCTACAATTGAGTGTGCAAATTAGCATAAAAATTAATAAAATGATGTGTATAACTGCCATTATTAAGCTAACTAGATTTTGGTTTTTTCGACCCTCTCTTAGACCATTTACCTAATTTACTCGCAAACGCTGCATTACTTAGCTCAACTTTTTCCAAATGCTTATATTATATTATATCTCAATCATGATGCAGATGCCTATATTTAACCCCTTTTGCCGTCACATATGGAACTAACACCTCTCCTGCCTCTAACCTGTACATGAGCATTTCATCGGGTTATTTAGAACTCTGTGTTTGAATGGATATATCGGATTCAGTGACTGACATATTATCGTCTTCTATATTACTTTCCTCTATTTCTGATTCAGACCTCTCTCCATCTTTCCGTCACTTTGTTCCACTCAATCGATTCCAGACACCAATTACTTTCTCTATATTATTTAAATCGTCTAGATTGAGCGTACTCAGTGGAAAATCAAAGTTAGTTTCAGTATCTTGCGTCCTGAATTTTACTGGTCCTAAATTAAAACTCTCTTCGAGAGGATATTGATCATCATCTTCAACTTGTGTGGAGTTAGCCTCTCTGACATCAGACTTGGATTGACTTGTTACTGGAGTAAGACTTAGCCCCTCATCTAGAACCTCTATTTCATCGCCTGCAACTACAGCGATTGGATTCTTAGTTTTTTCACCATGCTTCTCATTAACATGGACTTCAGCTACAATCTCAGCAACTACTGGTTCGATGACATTTTCTGAGGCAACATGCTTCCCATTAACATGGATTTCAGCTACAATGCCAGCAGCTACCGGTTCTATGACATTCTCTTTAGAGACAACTTGCTCTGCACTTTTATCAGCACTCTTTTTGACATATTTGTTCTGCGGGCATCGCCACTTAAAATGATGAGATGATCCACAAACTAGACATTTGTTTTTGTTAGGGTAATCTGTTGCAAGATGTTCTGTGCTTAAGCAGATTCTACACTCTTTGATTTGCTCCCTGTACCATAATGGCAAGATAAATCGACCATCTATCGTGACCTTACTTGGGAGAGGTGGTTCTACGTTTTCAAACCAAATTCTTCTGATGCCATTTTCTAAGGTTCGATCAAATGGATAGGTCTCGTGTTCTACTTTGTCCACTTTGCCATACTTGATCAATTCATTGATAACCCGTTCATCTCTGATCTCTAATGGAACCTTCATCTTGACTAATAGACGATCAGAATCTATTTCCTCCACAGTATACACCTCACCCTTCACGACAAGGACCTCGTCGAGCAACTTTTCCTTCACACTTTCATTAACTACGGTGACATTCCATACAGATTTGGAAACGTTAATGAGACCTTGGAGGACCCATGCCCCCGACCCAACTACATCCTTCAACCCATGATACACCTCAATTGCCGAAACACCCCAAGCCTTTGTCGTGATTTTAAGACTCAGGGTACGCTTATAGGAGGTTGCCATGGTGTTTTAATAAAAGAGGAAACCCATACTACTACAATATATAAGGGGTAGTACAAATATATAATACCAAGACGTCAGGGAAAGAGCTAAACACTAAATAAACAGTGTCCCCTTTTGAAACCCTGACACCTACCAGCAAATATACGAATAGATAGTACAGTCGTATATTTGTTAGTTTGAACCACTTTCGAAGTGGTTCACTAACACCTAACCGATTAAAGTTGTTTCCTAATGCATACTAACATATTACAGTCAAATATTTGTTAGTCTGTTCGAGTTGACCGGGGACAGCCAACTGACTATAAAGATTTATATAATCAAAGTACTAGGCTTGCACTTACAAATGACAAAGGAATTAAATCCACTCACTCAAGCGATCTTGCCAAATATAATGCGCTAGCCAAGGAACTATAGAAATAGCATACTGGCGCGGGGAGAAAAGGATTGCATTGACCACAGTAAGAGGAGACCTATTAAATGGCTGAAACCGCCAGCTAAGACGAGTGCCTTTAGAAAATGGAGACACAAAATGCGCTCCAACCAAGACAAGAATTTACAAATTAAACATGAAGTTTGAAAGGAAATACTAATACGAAATATATGTATAAAATTTATCTACAAAATCGCGCTAGAAACTAGCAAATTCGGGCAGCAATTGCAGAGCTAAATAAACGCGTGCGTTCACTTCGACTACTACTACTACTACTACTACTGCTACTGCTACTGCTACTGCTACTGCTACTGTTATTGCTACTGCTACTGCTACAGCTGCTGCTGCTGCTGCTACTGCTACTACTACTACTACTACTACTACTACTACTACTACTACTACTACTACTACTACTATTACTACTACTACTACTACTACTACTACTACTACTACTACTACTACTACTACTACTACTACTACTAATTCTACTACTGCCGCAGAATTGGCTGGGTTTGAACCGCGCTCAGGTCGAAAATTGAAAAATGTAAATATTACATTCCAATGATGACTGTGCCATATCCTAGTGCCAGTGCGTCGTCAATGACAGGGTTACTACTACTACTACCACTACTACTACTACTACTACTACTACTACTACTACTACTACTACTACTACTACTACTACTGCTACTACTACTACTACTACTACTACTACTACTACTATCGTATGATCCAATGGTAGCGATTTTACAAATTGGTATTATGTACGGGTGAGATTTTGTCCGGTGCGATTTTGTCCGGCCTGGATTATGTCCCGTGTGATTTTGTCCAGGTGTGATTTTGTCCGGGTGTGATTTTGTCCAGGTGGGATTTTGTCCAGGTGGGATTTTGTCTGGTGGGATTTTATCCAGGTTGGATTTTGTACAGGTGGGATTTTGTCCGGGTGTGATTATGTCCGGTGGGATTTTGTCTTGTGGGATTTTGTCCGGGATTCATGCAACCGGACTGGACACTCGCATTACCTCTGCACACTGGCACTGACACGCGCATTGCTTCTGCACACTGACACTCTCATTACCTCTGTACACTGACACTGACACTCACATTACCTCTGTACTCCGACACTGACACACGCATAACCTATGCGCACTGGCACTGACACACGCATTGCCTCTGCACACTGACACTCGCATTACCTATGTACTCCGACACTGACACTCACATTCCCTATGTGCATTGGCACTGACACGCACATTGCCTCTGCACACTGACACTCGCATTACCTCTGTACTCCGACACTGACACTCACATTCCCTATGTGCACTGGCACTGACACGCGCATTCCCAACCAAACCAATGACTTTCATTGTGGATCAATGGTCTGCGTTGTCATATGACTATGTTATAGGTAGAGCCAAACCTTGCTATAGTGGATACCTGGCGTTGGATACAAGGTGTGATACTAGATCGAGACGTGTGGTCGTAAACCTTAATGAACCACCCACCAATTGTGGCCTTAAAATCTTACATGAGAAATGTTCGTCGGCAGGCCAAGAAGAGACTTTTGATAATTTACGCGGTTTTCAAAACCGTCTTTTCTTGGCCTACATATGGACATTTTAAATAAGGAAATAAAAATGTCCGGATCAACGCATTAAGTGGATTAAATAAGTCTATTTTAGCGATCGGTTTTAAATGTTCCCCGCAGGGGGGTCGTTATATACAGGGCGTACTATTGTAGCATAAACCAGAAGTAAGTCTCGCTACAAGACCGCTAAACAATTTATGAGGACGAATGATTGGTCATTTATTCACCAACGTTCCGGATTAAATTGAAGCCTCTATCTATTGAAGTGGGAAAGTAATAGCCGCTATAATGTACGAGCGAGTCGTTAAACTACGCAGAATCGGGCATAAAATAGTGCAGTAGAATAAGGGTCGTACCCGGAAAAAATTGCTATCGAAGCGGAGTCTGTTGCTCTATATCATATCCAAAATCCGCAAAAATCCCTTTTGGGGAAATTTTACAAAATACATATTAGTGCACACCAGATTTTCGTAATATTTGCGCTGCACCATACGCACGGATGGTTCTCAACACAAGAAGGTTGATCAATATGTTTTCTGAAAATGTATGGAGTATGCTATTTCCTTTTCATTATTTGCATACTAGCAAGTGATTTGAGTACGTGACAAATTAATTGGTGTAGCCAGTCATTCTCCAAAACTGCGCATATACCTACTATATGCATGTGTAATCTGTTTCCGGCATCACGCGTAGCTTGTCGCTGCAAGCTATTATGCCGACATGATATACTTTACTCTGTGAACATTTAACCTACCTCGTCAACAAAACATGTTAATATTCAACGGTAATTGTGTTAATTTAATGCTTTAGCAGTGGTGGAATGCTGTGTGGGTGTGGTGGTGGAGGGTGGGGCTGGGGTGGGGGGACGGCGTTGTGGGGGGGGATGTGGGGGTGGGTGAAGGATGTTACATGCAAATCAGCGGCACGTCATGTGATTAATAAATAATTCATGAATTTACTACCGGTACTTTGATATTATTAGCAGAGCATCTAATGAGAGAGAGAAGCATCTAATATATATGAGAGAGAGAGAGAGAGAGAGAGAGAGAGAGAGAGAGAGAGAGAGAGAGAGAGAGAGAGAGAGAGAGAGAGAGAGAGAGAGAGTACCTTGCCATTTTGTGACCAGATTCTTGACGTGTATA
Organism: Chaetoderma sp. LZ-2023a; assembly: GCA_034401795.1. NCBI lineage: Eukaryota > Metazoa > Mollusca > Caudofoveata > Chaetodermatida > Chaetodermatidae > Chaetoderma > Chaetoderma sp. LZ-2023a. The sequence continues at coordinate 178,915,791 of CM067359.1, forward strand.
AACAAAGGAACGGTACATGAGGTCGTGAAGTTGAGGCAAAACTGCAACAGTGTTTCGACTTCATCGCTACTGAATCCGTCTATCACAGATCTTGCCAGTCAACTTTCATGTCAGCAAAGATCTTATATACTGCCCATAGCCAAGACAAACCAATTGTTCGACTTAAGAACCAGGAGATGCTGAAAGCATTTACTGAATTGCGTGAATAGCTGGAGTGATCCCATTAAATAAATAAAAATTTCCAGACAGATTGTTACAGTGATTTGGTCGAGTCATTTTATAGATATCCTCAAAGTCAAGATGTTGCTAAGATTCTAGTTGAGACAGATCGTCACAGTGAAACTGATGGGAATGTGCCATTTGAAATGTATCCTAAACGTTAAACTGTTGTTAAATTTCTGGTTGAGACAGATTTTCAAAATAAAATGGTGCTGCTGTGATATTTGAGATAGATCTTGCATGTGAAACTGTTGATAATGTGTATGTTACAAATGTGAGATGCGAATTGATAATGTATATGTTACAAATGTGAGAAGCGAAGCTCGTGCTAATTTGTTCGATAATGTAGATGTTGCAAGTGCCATATTGATAATATTTTGAATGATGAATTGCGTCTAGTTGACGAGGAATACATACAGTTGTGCAGAAACAAGACACTATAGAGGATGTCGCCGAATCGCCGAATGCGGAAATTGCCAGAGTCAATAGATAAGCACAAATACACGAATACATGCTTGCAACCAATTAAAAAACTTTGTGGCTTCATTACATGACATACATTGATACGCTCAAACTATTTAAATAAGAGCCGGAAGGATAGGTGATTGGCATTTGCATCTTATTTCAGTCAGCAAAATGATTAACTTGTTTGAAGCGGCTGGCCATAACAATTGTGCAAAGTCCACTCGTCTGTATCTTCAACTTATGATTGAATTGTCGAATACCCAGCCATGGTTATATGATAAGTTCATAATTCGTGGATATCACACTGTACGCAAATCCGACTGATATTGGACTGGACTCTGGAGTCAGACGGATCTTGTTATTGAGCAAGTAATGATGCGGAGCACAACAAGTCGCGGACGTTTGACACGAGGACGAGGAATTACAGAGTCTGTTCGTGTCATCTGGGTCAACAGCATGCACATGTGTGCCAGTGTTCATAATGCTATGATTTCTCTGTCTAAACTTCAACACATAACACGCACGAAACATGTTGAGCTGGGAAAATCAAGAGTCAACCATGACTTCCAAAACCTTCTCAGTGTTATTGACTGATTTGATACCTATGAACCATTTGACATAGATGAAGAAAGGTTGCGATGCTTGGCCTCTGGCCTAGCTGCCGGTGATCATGATGGACTCAACTGCGATCAAGCTGAAGAGGTTAAAGCCAAAAATACAAAAGAGGTTTGATAACATAAAAGTTTCTGACGTTTTGCTAAAGTAAGCTGATCAAGTAAAGACGCTAGTCAGTCTGCAATAAAGCATCAACATGTAGTTCATCTTGAGACAAGCCATGTGCTTTTTTAGTCTTTGATGGCTATTGTGATAGACCATCAACTAAAGACCATGAACATCAGGGGAGATCAGGAAAGTCAGCTTCATGTTGAAGATCATTGAGTCTGCTGTGATACATGCAAGCTAGAATGTCTTTCTACCAATTGAAGAAAATAAGAATCAATTCATATCCTTACTTGCACGTTACCTTGCAGCTGAAAATCATAATGTACGCCAAGCAGTAGATGATGCGGACACATTGATAGTATCATCGGCCATAGAACTTGCATCTGTAAATAACCAGTCCGTGACAGTAGTAGCTGATGACACTGTCACACTGATATTCTTGTGCTCTCTTGTACCATTTTAGACATATTTCTGAGATCAGAGGGAAAGAAACGTCAAAGGAAAAGACAAAAGCTCTGCCGTGTGCAGGATGTATGTGCACATCTGGGCGATGAGATCGCTCGTCAGCTGCTATTCATTCATACATGGGGTGGCTGCGACACATCTTCAGCCTTGTTCGGTCACGGTAAAACTGCTATTCTAAAGATGGTTAAATATTCAGAAGTGAGCCGGAAACTGAGTGATGAGTTCGGTACATATGAAACTACACAAGCGAAGGTTAGCGAGGCTGGGATGGCACTATTGGTAATGCAGTATGGAGGGAAGCCGACTGATACATTGAATGGGCTGAGGTACGTTTTATATATGCGGATGGCAACAGAGCGAGCAACTGCCTACCATTGTCTAAGAGTAACCATCAAAATTGTAAATAGAAAAGCCTAATGCTAAGCAGTATACTTGATCCTACAGAATGGGGATGGAAGCTTAAAAATCAGAAATTAACACCTGCGGCGACTGACTTAGAACGTGGACCTCAAGACATCCTCAAAGTTATTCAGGGTATGTACAAATCTTCTTTAAAATATCCATGTGAAACAATGGTATGCTCATGTTGTAAAAATGGCCTCAAGTGTGTTTCGGCATGTGGTAATTGTTATGGCGACGGATGTATGAACATGGTAGAACTTATTGTTTCGATGATGATGATAATGAAAGTGAATACGATACATTGATAATTGGATAAAAATATGTGTATAAGATTCCTGAGTAACTCCTCTAAATTTAATATGCATCTAATTATCAAATCTACACTACCATTAAAATCTATCTCAAGCAAAACATTAGCAACAGCTCCACTTATACGTATTCAAGGATACATATCAAACGATGTATTACCATATGTTATGTTCATTTATCGCTGAAATATCATTGTCTCAATTTCAAAATAACCATTCATAAAGGTCTTGAGGATGTTGAAACTAATTTGACTGGCAGCTTTTGCTTCAAACTAGAGTTTAAATATTCAATAGAATATAGCACAGGTCTATAGTGTTATGAATTTCTGAACATAGTAATTAGATCACAAATAACGTATCATATTTAGTTTCTCGGTTCATCTGTGTTACAGGTGCATATTCACACCAAAATTCTTGAAAATAAAATTGTTACATTATATACTTTTAGAGGTTTAAATTTTGTGCCAAGATGTAAGGATACCAAATAAATCTTAACATACGATGATTTCATTACATATTAATTAATATAATTTTTAAAGTTGTGAAATTGAATTAGAGACACGAGTCCGTAATTCAAATTGACAACTATAAAGATTATATTAATTATGATATGAAATCATCTTATGCTAAGATTTATTTCGTTTCATTACAATTAGATACACAATTTAAGCCTCTAAAAGTACGCATATTTTGCGATTTTTATTTTCAATCATTTGGTGTGAATATGCACTAAAAGTTAGCTATAAACTAATTTGCATATTAGTTATTTTAATTTATTTTAATCTAATTTAATTAGCTGATTATTTAATTTTAATTTTATCATATATGGTATATGAATCATGTAATATAAAACACGTTACATAACAAATACATTCATGGTATGACAGATTAAATGCTTTATACCACGCAAAGGTCATAATACACATAATAATTAACTAATTTGCATATTGTAAGATTTCCCCAAAACGGATTTTTTCGGATTTTGGATATGTTATAGAGGATGAAATTCCGTTTCCAACGAGACCAAAACAAGCTTGATAGCAATTTTTTCCGGGTTAGGCTATTTTTTGGGGTTCACCTACCGCACTAAAAAGCAACGCAGAAAAATGTCAAAATAGAACTGATGAGACTCTTCAACCCTTTAATGCCCATATTTGGTTAAAATTTCTCATAAAAATATCCATTTACAGGCTAAGAGGGGACTGTTTTTGAAAATTTACGACTGGAATTACTGGCTCGGTTATCGGGCCAGTCATTGCAGTGGTAAATTTTCAAAAATAGCTTTCTCTTGGTCTGCAATTGGACATTTCCCAAGACCACTGCGAGACGTTTTTGGCCGGCTTAGGCGATAAAGGGTTAAGTCTAGTCTCCCACCACATCTGGAATATCACCAGCGGTTTCATATTCCCTATACGCTACGCATTGCGCTACCAGTGGATGGATCCGATCTGTCAATCAAGTATATGACGGCAAAATCAATTACGTCACATGTAGGCTGATGTTAAGTCAAAATGTGCAATGAATGACGTATCTAGATCCGTTATGAACATGGAATAATCCGGCAAGTGTATGAATTGCATGTTTTTATTGGATAAATTTACTATTTAATTCTGTTGAATAATTTGAAACTAATTTGACTGGGCGCTGCACCAACAATAGCCAGTCTAATTATTTTCAAAATATTCAACGGCTTACCTGTATAGTTATCTTGAAGTTTGGATTCTGTGAATTCAGGTTTCAAAGAATATGCTATAAATAGATCCCAGCACGTGCAAGTGTAACTCGCGGGGTAGTGTCGGGCCGTTCCGGTGTCTGGTGTCGATTCGCCGTGCCGCAACTGCGTGACGAATGATGATGCTGGTTAGCTTCCGGTCTCGGGGTGACGGATCCTTTACGATACTGCCCTACGGGTAACAAAGACCGGCTCATAAGGCCGGTGGAACTCAATCATTCCGGTGGGGCCGTGCGACCATCGTCGCGAACATTAAACACACAAATCTCAGTTTGTGTCACCAGTATGCCTGTCCACAGCAATTTCGTGATCTATGGAATTTAAATAAGTCTATACAATAGTTTTACCTAACAGACCGTCAAGTATGCTAGATAAAAATGATGAGCATACGAAAATACAAGGCATAGAGATAGCCTGATGAACTTCTCAACGTGGGGCTCCTGGAGGTACCACACAGACTCCTAGGTCCGCAGGAGTATCCCCATAAGGGAGGCTCCCGTACACGAGATTTAACTAATTAACTTAATATAAGCTATTATACCTCTAAGCTGAAAGGAAAGAAAATTATCTTTTGTAGTGTCGGAAAATCATGTGCCTCACGTGGGCACTACTCCTAGTGCTAGTTTGGGTGAGGCGTATTATCCTCGCGTGGACCGTCATCACTGAACCCTTGCGAGAGGCAAGTGTCTCGCTCAGGCCTCCGTCACAGGAAAATGTCGCCATCGCTTAAAGCGGGAGAAGAGTAGTGGCCGAAAGGGGCACACTCTAATATTTAAACACAATGTTGTAACGAAAAGACCATACCTAGTGAAATTATGACTATAAGGTTGCGTGCTGTTTTACGCGAAGACGGGATGAACGATTCCCGAAGGATTCCTACGTCACCGTCTTATGTAATTCTCAGTATGCTGAATTAGTAGTTGCCGCTTTTATTTATGCGGGCCTTCTTCTATGCCTAACCTCATATTTAGTTTTTAGAGACAAGACTTATTTTAGGCCGCAAATGGCTGGCATTTACCTAGCCTTTAGACACGGCTGTCATTGAGAATGGATGCCCTAAGACATCAATACTGAAGACAGCATGCATACATGTCACTTTGCAAGACCTCCGAACTGGATAAGAATCCGGACATCTCGCTCCGTAATCACATAAAACGTCACAGGACATTGGTTACTTTTCACAAAAGCATTTGACAACTGATCTATCGTTATGGTGGGGGTAAGAGAGACGAATACCCACCTTAAATGTCCTTCCCGTGAGGGCGTGGCAGATCTGAATATCATGCCCAGACATTCTTACGGAATTCGGTAGGGATGCGCATCTCGCCCGTCACCAGGTCCTACGGAACTAACTTTTTTTAACCTGGAGTTAGGTTTAAACACACGTTGCCCAATTATGCACTGCGGTGCGGGAGGATTGTTCAGCAGATTAAGGAAAATAATAATTAAGATATGTTTTCGCAGTGCTTTCCTACATTGGAAAAGGTAACTAACTACTGAGTATCCGAAGATACACGGGGAATGTATGTGACACCACACCCTGGCCATCACCGCTCGGAAACCCCAATAGTTTCCCAGGGTCGGATCAGTCCATGGTGTGGATAGGGATATCCAAACAATTAAGAAGCCATAAGGCTTAGTGGAACATGAAGAGAGACAATAACTTAGAACTATGAGGCCCTTTAGGTATGTTGGCAAATCTTACACAACCTTGCCAGAGTGCGGCGCTATATTATCGCAACTACCGGAAAAGTAGTGTCTTCTAACGAAGAGATTGTCTCTAATCATATTAAACCTATCCTATCGAGCTGAATAGAAAAGGTTTTTAGTCGGTAGCATGCCGGGCTAAACATAGTTATAGCGCGGACAGCGACCTCAGTGAAAAATTGTTGATGGCGGGAGAAAGTGCTGCATATATAAATGTTGCTGTATAGTGTTTCCCACGTGCACTGCAGTCCTATATTTTTCTACAAATAAACAAAACATATGAACTGATGGCCACTTGCCATATATACACTAACCAGAGCAATCAATACAATGTGAAATGATCAGAATAATATATATAGTACAGGTTGAGGAACCTACTATGGTGCGGTTAGCAAAAGCACCTTACAGAAAATAAGAATAACTATAAACAGATAAGAAATTATAACTAGCGGTCCTAAGACCGTTACGGTGCCTTTTAGTCATCGGGACCGTTTATACAGATACGATATAATTATCAATGATATAATTAACGGGATAATTAAAATGTCAAGTATAGTTACTTGAATAATCGGTAGCCATTCTTAAGCCTGGGCTATCGTGTTACTGAAATTGATACGTCACTCTTCTTAGGTTGACGTGAGTTGATGCGTTCCCTGGAAGCTGGAAAGTTCCCGCATGCCGGTTTCCGCAAACCGGATTCCCGCAAGCAGCCCATGAAGGGAGCGGATCGAACTCAGGACTGTAATCACAATATATAGAATGTCTACCGAGGAATACAAGAACATTACTGCTATGACGAAAGTTCCCATACACCGATGGTACGGATGGAAGTTGCCAACAACCCGATCATAAGCGGCGGGGGGGGGGGGGGGGGTTGTTGAATGCGGATGAAGATACATAACTAAGCTTAACGGTGCGGGGTACGTCAGCCAGCTCTGAAGACGTACCGGGCAAAGTTTACTTTGCTGCGGTCAAAAAGTTTAGATAAACCTGCACGACATCAGTGCGGGATGGCTGAATAACCACTTCAGGGAACGAATCCATGACGGGCGGCGTGTACCCAACTTAGCTGGTACGGCCGGTACCTGACCGGTCGATCCGAACCACACCAGCATGGCCGTAGCCTAGTTAGAAATGGGTGAGGCATAGCTAGACATGGATGGGGCCTAGCTAGAAACGGGCGGGGCATTACTAGAAATAGGCGGGTGATAGCGAGAATTGGGCGAAACAATGCCAGAAATCTATCCGTCTATTCAAGGGCTGGAATTGTGTTAAAGGGAGACAACTGTTTACCGTCTCGGTCGATATTAGTTATCACCCTTTGTCCATGCATGTGTGCTAAAACAACATTCTCCAACTAATGATCCCATGCATTCGGATAAGCCTCTGTGACCATAACTTAATACATTGTATCTCTCCACCTATCCCGCTGTTTTGTAGATATGCTGACTGTTATATTGCGTATATATTGTTAATGCGTGTGTATTTTATGTTTTTTATTGTATATATTGTAAGTGCTGTATGCAGACACCATACTGTATGGTTTGTATGCAATAAATTTAATTGAAATTGAATATCAAGAGTGGCCTCCACTTCTCCCCGTGCTACGCGGTGAGAGAACCAACTAATATAATTGTCATTTATTTGCTGATCAGACAGCCTAAGGAAACGCGGGGTTAGCGAAACTGAGGATAAGTTAAACAACGAATTAGTGGATAATCAATAGTTTAGTGTCAACAGAGGGACCAGCGGGCGGGCGGGAGGGCGGGTGGGTGGGTGGCGAACAGACGGACAGAAACCCATGCGCCCATCCATCCAGACAGACAGACAAATTCGAATTTGATGACTGGATTCGAATTAACATCTGGAATACCGGTAAGTGAACTCGTCAATGATAAAGTATTGATTTAGTGGCAGGCCTCAAGACTGGTAAACAGAGAAGGCGTCGATAACGTGTTCATGGCTTCCACGCCGTGGCTGATCTGTGGCCACAGTAGGGTTAATAATCCGAAGTCGGCTCGTGGCACAGGTATGGCCGAACCGGGTTAATAACAGACCCACGGGCACGCAATGCACCCGCCTCCACACCCCCGTAATATCCCTCACAACTTGCTAAGGACTGGAGACACGGTCATCTCTACAGGTTTTTTCCGCGTCCAGCGCTCAAGAGAGCATAGCCAGTGGTCAAGTCATAGGGTTAACACTATGTATCAAATGCCTAAGTATAGAGAGAAGGTGAAAAACGTAGCCCATGAACCCAGCCACCGTTCGCATAGGTTAAATTATCTTCATGGAGTATGTACCACCGGAAAGCCATATGCGAAGCAGTTTTCAAAATTGAGATAACACACAGTTACACTCAGAGAACCACCTCGTATAATGGAGGAATCCAGTTTTAGCTATTCCCCGCCCATCTCCAGTTAGACTCCATCCGCACTTCTCACGCGCTGGGATCGATCGAACCCTGAACTCCCTGCAGGAAACTATACAGGTAAGCTGTTGATTATTTTGAAACTGATCTGACTGGGTGCTGTTGCTGCACATGGCCTTAAAGGCGGCCATTTTGGATTTATGCAAATTATGTATAGTGCAATTGAGTTTATATCTTGGGAACATGATTTTTCTCGAAGAGTCGACCATAACAAACATTTTGGTAGCCATGAAAAATTATCATGTGGGTGGGAGTGGGGTGGGGTGGGGTGTGGTAGTGGGTGGGGTGGGTGGGTGTGCCTGGCGGATCTCTCCAGCCCCCGGCCTATTATGTTTCCAGGTCATTTTTGCTAACTTATATCAAACACGCACACAAATTCATTCTGGTCTCACTCCTTATTTCACTTTCGTTTCTTTCGTTGAAACAGGAAAGGACGAATGGTTGTTGATCAATTTCTCTAGGGGTCGATGATTATCTTGTCGACCTGGGGCCGTGTTCGCGGAGGGCTCGTAGCTTGCGCCTGGCATAGCTGCCTTGGAGTCATTAGGACCTCATAATATATTGTGACGACGTATTCTCCAACGTGGTTGTGCCGGGTGTGGGTTGTGTGTGACCCGTTCGCGAACACGTCCCAGGTCTCACTCCTCATTCCTCTCATGCAACATTTTGTTTTACAATGTGATTTTTTGGTAGATGATTTTCTTGTCGACCTGGTCTCACTCCTTGTTTCACTTTCGCTTCTCTCGTGGAAACAAGGAGAAAGGACGAATGGTTGTTGATAAATTTCTCTAGGGGTCGATGGATATCTTGTCGATCTGGGGCCGTGTTCGCGGAGGGGTCGTGGCTTGCGCCTGGTATAGCTCTGCCTTGGAGTCATTATGACGTCATAATATAGTTTGACGTCATACTCGCCAACGTGGTTGTGCCCATAGATATCCATAGATTGGACACTGCGCATGTCAGCAGCTGTTGGAAACGTGATAGTTGTGTGGGAATCCTCCTGTTGTATAGTTACGTTTTCGCTAGAATCCAACTTGAGCGTTTTTAAGAGGTAACAATTCATAATATACACATCTAAACAATTAGCTGTTGTTTACCACAACAGAGGAGATGCGAACTAATCGGAAAATGGTTAAAGTTAAGAAATCCCAGCTACATGAAAAGATCTACAGCGCCTAATAGATACGCGTAATGTGTTTCCGTGGCTGACTGAAATGACACAAATGGCCCTCTAACAACCCTTAAGATTGAGAAGTTATACATTTCATCCCATGTAGCTTAAAGTATAAACGATCACCTACTTAATGTAACATCTGCAATGTTAGACTATGCCAATTTTCTCTGTGAAGGTCCATGCAAAGTAATGCAATTTTTCTTATATTTATTGTCACATTAATCAAAATGTCCTATTTCTATATATTAATATGTTATTCATGTGGTCAAAGTAATATGGTTACAAAGGCCATTATTTTAAGAACAAAATATGGCTATGCCTATTAAAAATAGAAGCTGCATGTCCAGAAATGTCATTTATAACAATGCACTAGGCTATTCCAAGCATGTACTGAGAAGCCATTGCATTCTTCTATAAATGACATGAATATAATGATTTCTCATTCTCAGTACACGCTTGGACTAACTTGATAAACAATGCATGAATTATATGAAACCTTTAATGATCAAACTGACATTTGCAGTGATCTTGAGAAATATTCTTTCTAGCGTCAAAAATCAATGTTTTTAAAAGATTGTATGACTGGAATGACTGGCTCGATAAACGAGGCCGTCATTCCAGTGGTAAAATAAAAAAACCTGGCTTCTTGGTCTGCAAATGGACATTTTGTCAGGCGATTCTTGGATTTTCTTGGACATTATGGTGTTAATTATTCAAGTTGTGTGGTTGGAATCCTTCGTACACACCACCCAGCTGCCTTGAAATTTACTGTCATTGCTGCATTGTGGGTTGAAAACTGGACTATTGGGTGGGCCAAGAAATATCCTAATTTTATCCAGAAGCAATTATAGTTACAGAGGCAAGAGCGGCTGACCAAATATTACCATATACAGTACATCATCATCATCCTCACACTAGAATGTGCTGTCGATGGTACACCATCGCAATCCCACATGCTTTCGTCAACTTTGACGAGTACCTCGACCTAATGCAGAACCTAATGCAAACATCTCGCAATATCCAATCATATTCATAGTGATCCACAAAACAACTTTGGTTTCAAAATTCCACCAACTTTGCCATCCTGTGGCCACCGCCTCAACCCCAGCTTGTCCTGCTGCATCTGATTTACAAACTCACCAGCCAGGACTTGAGCAGATGATCGCTTTGTCATACTTAGTATGAGTGGAGCGCTTTAGATCTCTGTGAATGGACATTTTACCTGATTACAAGTTTTACTACCAAAGGTAGATGATGATTACCAATCAGCGTGATTGATGCCTGCAGGATCCATACAATGTAGTTGATGAATCCAGAATTTTTCACGATCCTTGCGGAAAGCTGTGGCTTCCGTGCTGTCAGGATCGTGATGTAGCACTTCAATAACTCTGTAATTGACATCTGTGGGTCCGTGGTTGGGAAGATTGAAATGTTGAGCAACAGGTGTGTCTTTGTTGTTTTTAATATCCTTTAAATGTTCTTTGATGCGTACCTGAAATTCTCGTTTAGTTTCACCTACATATTGCTTTGAGAATTGTTTGCAGATTAATAAATATATGACATTCATTGTGTGGCAAAATGTCTTTGTTTTGATGTAATATTTTACAACCGCCATATTCCGGCTATAAATTGTCTATTCCGGATACAAAATCAACTGCGGGCACACCCCTGTGTGTAGCTGCATCTGAAAAGTGTAAAAGGAAGGTCCAAACCGTGTCTTGGCATCCACACTCAAACTCACACTCAAGTTCGCGTCAGGACAAATAAGCGCTATCAAGCTTCTTGAAGATTTTACCTGATTACACCTACCGACATACAACATACTCGAAACATTCTCTATGCACATTTTTAGTAATTGCTGTCTTGCACTAAGCAAATAAAATGGTTTTGCAACTATTAAGCGAGTTTTATATTTTATCATTTCGTGCACATCACATGCCACGCTAAGACGTGTAATATAAAACCTTTGAATGCTTAAATTCTAGTGTATATATATATATATATATATATATATATATATATATATATATATATATATATATATATATATATATATATATATATATATATATATATATATATGTATGTATGTATGTATATATATATATATATATATATATATATATATATATATATATATATATATATATATATATATATATATATATATATATATATATATATATATATATATGTATATATATATATATATATATATATATATATATATATATATATATATATATATATATATATATATATATATTTCAAGACAATGGCACATGCAGTTAACCAATTAGCCCTTGGAATCCTAGTGGCTCAATTTCATTATAGCTATGCAGAAAAACTGTGGAATATTTTGAGACCAATTCTACTGGATCCTGATTTTTATCCAGATGCAATGTAGGTCATATTGTGTGATGGTGCTTGTCAACCCCACCCCACCCATGTTCCTACACCTATGCAGGGGTCAATGTCTAGTTTTAGCAAAATCTGTCTATTGCCCATAGCTATTCCCCCCCCCCACACCCACAAAAAACCCTGAAATTCATCGAAAATATGGTTTTCAGTGTATCACCAGAAAATATCTTGACACATTTATTTCAAATTTAAATGAACCGTTATAGTTTTAGCTATGCCCCGCCCATCTCTAGCTAAGCTCCACCCACACCACGCTTGTATTGGGATCGATCGATCTCTGAACTCCATGACTATCAATTTCCAGAAAACCATGTAGGTAAGCTGCTGAATATTTTGAAATTAATTTGACAGGGTGCTGTTGCTGCCTATCGCAGTAAGAGCTCCCAGTCAATTTAGTTTCAAAATATTCAACAGCATGTTTACTAAATAGCAAAGACATACAATTCGTACAACTTGTCAGACCATTCGAATCATTCATGACGTCATAGTTATGACGTTAGCCTACACGTCACTTAGTTGATTTTGATATCATATGATGGATGGATGGATGGATGGATAAACTGGAAAGGTGAATTGGTATACGGATAAAAGTATAAAACATCAGATGTATCAGTTCTAATCATGTTTTAGCAAAATGGAGTTTCCAGATGTGAAATGAGTATGCCACCTATTGTGGTAATATTTTGAAGCTACATGTCTCCATTCAAACTATTTTAAAATATTCAAGATAACATTCCTTAAAGGTGCATATTCACACTAAAACGCTTTAAAATACGTGTTCAAATTTAATAATTTTAAAGGTTTAAATTGTGTGACTAGATGCAATTAAACAAAATAAATCTTAGCATTCAATAATTTCATTACGTATAAATTAATATAAGTTTTTAAGTTGTGAAATTGAATTAGCGACATGAGCCCCTAATTCAACTTAACAACCAAATTTTTAAAAATAATTTATATGGAATGAAATCATCATATGCTAGGACTTATTTCGGTTCATTACCTTGAGGTACACAATTTAAGCATTTAAAATTATTCGATTTAAACAATTTTATTTCATAGCATTTTTTGTGTGAAGATGCATCTTTAAGCTGTGAATAATTTGTAACTGATGGGCAACGATAAAATAGTTAAGTGGTCACTTGTGTTTTTATTCTGCTAGGGCAGTCATTGACAGAGTAAAATTCTGAGATGGACTTCATAAAACCGTGTTGAGCTAAGAAATCTGTGCTTAATGGAAAAAATGTCCAGATTGTATTTTGAATCTGACTGGTTAATATGATCTGATGGCCCAGATGTATTTTTCATGTAAGACTTTCTTAGCTGAAAAACTGATTTGAAATTCGTCATGGGTGTCCGATTGTTGGCTCTGGATATGTTTAACAGCAATTATTTGACCATGGATCAAATGTTCAGGATCACATAGATAGTCTGTGCCATGGTATAATGTAGTAACTTGCTACATGTCATTTGAAACTCAATTGGAAACATCTTGTGATCACTGGAGATGCTGTCTTCATCTAACTTGACCATTAATCAAAGTTTTGCCAAGTTATTGTCCATTTGCAGTCTAATAGACGACTACTTATGGAAAATTTCACACTGGAATGACTGGCTCTAACTAATTGTTCATGTGGTAAATTTTCAAGAATGGCATCTTAGCCTGCAAATGGACACTTGCACTCCTCAAGATCACAGGAGAGTTAAATTTGACATGCTTGCTCATTAAAGGGTTAAGATGTGCAAAAACCCATGCCCCAGAAACCCATGCCCCAGAAACACATGCCCCAGAAACCCATGCCCCAGAAACCCATGCCCCAGAAACCCATGCCCCAGAAACACATGCCCCAGAAACCCATGCCCCAGAAACCTATGCCCCAGAAACCTATGATGTAATATTAACCTTAGCTTTATTTAGGCTATCTATCTGGATGGCAATGTGTTGTGAACGTGAGGGGTGGTGTGTGTGTGTGTGTGTGTGTGTGTGGGGGGGGGGGGTCAAATGATAGAGCACTAAATGCTTTGGCAATATGTACGCGCAGACTGTTCTCTGCCTATTGCTCAAGATAGCTTTTCCTGCTAACGGGAGTTAACTCTGGGTACCGTACCTCAAGACAGGCAGTCGGGAGCCTGTCGACTATTATCTCCCTTGTGACAATGAAAAAACGCTATCTTGCACGTCGTTCTTATATCTGTAAGACTTATTCTTACATTTTTGTAAAAACTATTTCAGGAATCCTAACGTCCATAGTACCAAGCGATGTAGCTAATCAGCAGCTATTTCCAGATACCTGAGTCATTAAAATCGACGCATGGACACTGACGATATCAGCGCCTATAGATTTACACCAGGAAAGTGTCTGTCAGCCCCTTTAACAATTACGACGTCATTCTCCACCAGTCATACGGGAAAATACCACACAGATCTCTGGGGAATGCCTAAAATATTGCGAGATGGTATATTGTGACGTAAACGATGACGTCATTAGGTCAAGGACGTCATGTGACATCACGAAGGCGCTGTTGGTTAGCTGTTGGACGATTTTGTCACGCGATTTGTGCTTCTGTGGCCAATCCAGTTAGTATATGGATCAATGGTTGTGCCGGGTGTGGGTATTTGAATATTTTGAAACTAATTTGACTGGGTGCTGTTGCTGCCATAGGCAGCCATAGGCAGCAACAGCACCCTGTCAAATTTGCTACAAAATATTCAACGGCTTACCTGTATAGGCGAAGTGTGGGTGGAGCTTAGCTAGAGATGAGCGGGGAAGAGCTAAATGTGAAAGGTCCACTGACAATAGTGTCATAAGACCTACACCTACGTTGTAGGAAAGCACAGCTGTATATTAGATGGAAGGTATTTATTCTTATCTTCACTTTCTGACTTTTGACGGCTCAGTACACATTCTGTCTCCGCCAGCTTTAAATATGATACATTACGAGCCAACTGATTAAACATTATAACTACTACATATCCGGTCTTTATAACTACTACATATCCGGTCATTATAACTACTACCTATCCGGTCATTATAGCTCCTACATATCCGGTCATTATAACTACTACATATCCGGTCATTATAACTACTACATATTCGGTCATTATAACTACTACATATCCGGTCATTATAACTACGACATATCCGGTCATTATAACTACTACATATCCGGTCATTATAACTACTACATATCCGGTCATTATAACTACTACATATCCGGTCATTATAACTACTACATATCCGGTCATTATAACTACGACATATCCGGTCATTATAACTACTACATATCCGGTCATTATAACTACTACATATCCGGTCATTATAACTACTACATATCCGGTCATTATAACTACTACATATCCGGTCATTATAACTACTACATATCCGGTCATTATAACTACTACATATCCGGTCATTATAACTAGTACATATCCGGTCATTATAACTACTACATATCCGGTCATTATAACTACTACATATCCGGTCATTATAACTACTACATATCCGGTCATTATAACTACTACATATCCGGTCGGTGTGTTTAGAGCCCATGGAAGTAAAATGTGCTCGGTAGGTTTGTACACACATTGATACACTCACGCACGCACACACGAACGCACGCACGCACGCACGCACGCAGACAGTATCAAGAAGCTAATAATCCGATATACGGGAAATTTGTTGTCTGATAGAGGCACCTTCAAAAAAATCTGAGCGAGGATTGCAATAGGCTTTTATCCATCCTAATGAACAATTTGACGTGTAAGATGACGTCATGATCATGCCGTCATGAATACCTCGATATAGGCCGTCTTTAAAGCTTAATAGTTCAACACGTTGTACGAATTGTATGTCTTTACCATTTAATAAATATTCTGTTGAATATTTCGAAACTACTTTGACATGACAGCTAACCTGTATAGTTTTCAGGAGATATATAGTCCAGAGATCCATGCCAACACGGACGAGGTATGGGCGGAGCTTAGACAGAGATGGGAGAGACATAGCTAAAGCTGGAGAGGCACATTACCTGTTTTGTCAGTTGTCATCCGGAGATATCATAGAAAACGGCACAGGTGGGGTGGGGGTGGGGGCAAAGTTTTACAGTTCCTTATTAACCCTTTCACGACGAAGCCGACCAAAACCGGCCTCTTGATTGGTCTTGAAGAATATCCATTTGCAGGCCAAGAAGACTATTTTTGAAAATTTACCACTGTAATGACTGGCTCGATAACCGAGCCAGTCATTCCAGTGGAAAATTTTCAAAAATAGTCTTCTCTTGTCAAGGGCTTCCGCTAATTTCTAAACACAGGAAGTCCGGGACTTCCTGAGTAATGCTATTGGGAGTCCAAGCAAGAAACATGGAAGTCTAAAATTGTTCAAATACATGTAATTTTGTTTAAAACATTGTTTTTAGAGATGTTAGGGCCAAAAGGAGGAAGTCCAAGACTTCCGTGGTATGTTTTTGGGGAGTCCAAACATGAACTTTGGGTGTGTGGGACTCGTGGACTTCCACTAGTGGAAGCCCTGCTCTTGGCCTGCAAATGGACAATCAATAAGTAAACAGTGTAAATTTTGGAACAAATTTAATCATTAAAGGATTAAGACGGATTATTACTCATCCACATGTCTTAAACAAACCCACGCATCTGACCTTAATAGCAAAGGCTCTCTAGGGCCCAGTTAGACTATAAAAACACAAATTGAATCAGAATAAGGGTGTGTCTCATTGTCCGCCTGGTATCTTCATGATAACATAGGAAGAACGAAGATAAAAGACCTAACATTCTACCATGTAATATGTCTAATTAAGTTCATATCAAGTTGACAGTCTTCCCTTGACATTTTCGGTTTCTAAACAATCATCATGGTTTGACCACATTCTGCCGTTAAACTACTACTTAGGGACATCTATCATACATTTTCCTAATCTATATACATTATATAACTTTAAAATAGCATGAGGTTTAGTCCCCCGAGGTGGTACCAAGTGTTCTGTGGCTCGTGGACTATAAGGCAACAGGATTCGAGCTCTGTGCAGTATCTATGATGTACCGGCAAAGAAGTGTGGATACATGAAGATTTATTTCTGCATTGAAGTTCTCATCACCATAGAGAAATTCTCTGGACGTACACGTTTTGGAGGGGATATTCTTAAAGAATTTGCATGAAAATTGGTAAAAGCAATGGCTGCTAGTTCAAAGGCTTATGACAGCACAAAGATACTCTTAGGCTATGATTTGATTGATTGACTGATTGACTGGGTGGTTGATTGATTGATTCATTGGTTGGTTGGTTGGTTGTTTGGTTAGTTGGTTAGTTGGTTAGTTGGTTAGTTGGTTAGTTGGTTGATTGGTTGATTGATTGGTTGGTTGGTTGGTTGGTTGGTTGGTTGGTTGGTCGGTTGGCTGGTTGATTGGTTGGTTGGTTGGTTGGTTGGATGATTGGTTGATTGATTGATTGATTGATTGATTAGTCTCACGCCCCCCCCCTCCACCACCCCTCTGATAGGGTAATCTCCAGAGACCCGGAGTTAAAACAACCTCTAACTTTAGAACCTGTTTGAAACACTTAAGACACGGAGACCTTTAAAATAAAACTATACTATGCCTGCTTAGTCTAACTACAAGCATTTATAACCATCACACTGTGTTTACTATATACTCGTAGCTTGTTAGTAGAATAATGTAACTGTACATCATATTTATATTGCCATCACTATTTATTGATTGTCATATACTTATGTGCTTAGAAACAATATATATACAAACTATCTATGTAAATTCTAATAAAGATAATCATCAATTCCATCTGCCATAGCGATAAATGCCTAGAGTAAATCGGTGATGCATCCATACACCATGTTTCGTGACTACATCTGAAAAGGTCCTGAAACAATAATTTTCAGTATGATGTTCATGAACCGTAAAAAGTATGTCCTGATGACATACTTTTTATATACAATACACTTATAATGGCTACAATGCGTCCACACACCAAGTTTGATCGCAGTAAGGGAAAATTGTAATACTTTTCTCTGATGTTAAGTGAACCATAAAAAGTAGGCCACAGTGACCCATTTTTGTTATCGGCCATACTTTTAGCCCACAAGGCTTCCAGACACCAAGTTTGACTATTGCATGTGGAATTGCTCAGGATTAGTTCTCATACTGTAAAAAGATTCCAAGGCCGATAACTGTTTGATGTCGAATCAGCTTCATTTTCAAAATGGATGTTGTCGTAAGATGTGCAACTTACGGGGGAAACATTGTCTATAGGTACATGGGCCAGAATGTGAAACCATCCCACTAGGGAGATTTTTTTATACAGATTTATAATATCCTTATCGTAAGGGGCATAGCTGCTGCTGCTGCTGCTGCTGCTGCTGCTGCTGCTGCTGCTGCTGCTACTACTACTACTACTACTACTACTACTACAACAACTACTACCATACGTCAGTTGATTGTGACGTCACCTAACGAGTTACATATTTTGATTTCGACGTCAGATATTTAAGTGGCAAACTACATCTCTCCATTATTGTCAACAAGGATTCTAATATATGTGCCGATAGCTGCGTGCATGCGTGCGCCTCCATGAGTGCGTGAGTGCCTGCGTGCGCGCATGCATACATACGTATGTGCACGCATGCCTTTGCGTGCATACTGCTGCGGGGAATGTGCCATGCTCAATCTAAACATAGAGCTGTGGCTTCGTGCTATGTTGAGAATATACTCGCACCCATTAGCGTAGGAGGTCTCGCGAGAACACGAATCGTGCCATGCTATTTAAAGATAAGCAAGTGTCCATTTTTATGTGCGAGTTACTAAAATCCAATGAGGGACTATTTTTTACCCTATGGGAACTTTAACTAACTAGAAGTATAGACATCTGAGATTTAGGCCCGATTTATAAGTCGAACATCTCATGTGCCGTGCTAGCTACAGCTGCCTGAAAATGTCAGAGTCCACTATCTAAATCAACCAGTCGTCATTAGCGTGGTGCGACAGAAAATTCGACTTATAAAACGGGCCTTGGTTTAATATCGTCATATTCGTCTCTATAAAAAGTCTAAAAGAGCCAGTGTCTTTTGTCCGGAAGCGAGGAGGCCATTGTAAACTATCTTAACCATTTAATGTAAAGACAATCACAATAGTCGGTTATTGAATGTCCATTTATAGGCCAAGAGAAGACAATCTTTGAAGATTTGCCACTGGAATGACTGGCTCGTTAACCGAGTCAGACATCCCAGTGGTAAATTCTAAAAAAGTAGTCTTCTCTTGGCCTGCAAATGAACATTCCCAAATGCGACTGTAGGCCGACTTTGACCGTTTTCGTCATCAAACGGTTAAAAAGAACCTGGTGACAACAATGGAGATGTGATTTACTTAAATTTAAGGGTTGCGAGAGGATCACACCAACCCAATTCAGAACGGCGACACATAACTTACCAATCGAAACAGGACGCTGGGAGAGGACAGTTAGAGATGAAAGACATGTACCCTATGCACTACGAAAGACATAGGAGATGAATATCATTATGTCTTTATATGGTATTACTTTGAAAAAGATAGGAGGGAACTCTTGCCTAAATACTACTGGGTAGTAGTCACGTGTGGGGCTGTACGTTATTGTTCTAGAACAAAAGAATGATTGATTCTTTTGTTCTAAAACAAAAGAATCAAGAATTCTTTTGTTCTCGAACAATGACGTACAGCCGCACAGGTACTTTTTGCTATTGTTCTTTCTGTCGGCTGTATGTGCTTGTTCTCTTTAGACAATGGCATACAGGCGTAGAAAAAACAATGGCATACAGTGGTAGAATTAAATTATGTGCATATAGATGTCTTTTTTATCATTTGGCGTGAAGAGGGTCATTAAATTGATAGAATGTGTATGACAATGGCATACAGTGGTAGAATTCTGACGAATGGTGTGTTGTGGGGCATGGCTTGTAGGTGGTTGTCGTACGTTCGTGCTTTGTTGTGATTGATAAAAACTTTAATTTAAATTTTAACCACTAAAAGTTAGGCATTTTACATTTTAAACTAGCTGCGCACACCCTCCCCACCCCCAGTGTTAGCTACCGTGGTATTGTGGGTAAAATATTAGAGGTAGAGGTGGTCACATAATCGAGGTTGGTTGATGGATGAGGAGGAGGAGGAGGAGGAGGAGGAGGAGGAAGAGGAGGAGGGATAAGGTATGCTAGCATGGCTGAACTCTGCCGTGAGCATATTTTTTCTCTGCGTGTGAGCGTATTTAAACAGAACACGCCTTTTTGCCTGTTAATTGTCAGTTCTCTGAAGTTTAATATTCGCTCCTTTAAACTTTATTAATATTTATGTATTGAGTGTAGATTTTAAAAGAATAATTTTAAATATATTTTATTAACGAGAAGTAAATACGTGTGTGATGCGTTAAAGAGATTTTGTTTTATTTCCTTACGAAATGGCTGCTAATTTAAGTGATGGAGTTAACGAAGGTGAAAATACAGTTAATGCGATTTTGCGTCAGGTGTGTCATGGACTGAGCCTCCCTTTAGTGCTCAATTAAGCGATTCAAATTGGACAGTTGTTGTCTAGGGGTTAAATATCGCAATTATGACTCAAATGAATTCAAGATGGTGGACTGACAGAATCAAGTGACCCAAGATGGTGGTTTCTTTTTCAAATTGACTCAATATGGTAACATCATCTTTCGAAGATCCACTATGATGACTTCTTGACCTCGGAATGACCTCATAGGGCGATCTCAATATCCAAGAAGATACAGGGTTACGAAATGGAAAAACCAATCTGAAGTGTAAATCTATCGGAGACCCAAGATGCCCGCCAATGACAATTCTAGGATTTACCAGACGTCGACTGACGTTAAGTTAATATGACGTAATTTATGATTGAACCATTTCAAATGAACTTGGAAATCGAATGACGTGTGAATATTATGACATAATCATGAAGTGTCTCAAGATGGCGGACTGTCAATTCCTACTTGGATGACTCGTTGAACGACTCCTCGAGATTAAATTCTATGGTCCCATCTCAATGGTCGATGAATTGGTTGTTAATCAAGAATGTGGATTGGATATCCCAGACAAAGTTTCAAATTATTAATTCCCAAGAAAGGACTTAAACTAACTGGATATCATTGTTGGCAGCGAATGCGTCAGGGAGGGTTAATTAGACAAGGAAAAGCAGATACCAATATCAGTTGTTAAAAAATATTTAATATATGTATAGCATTTCAATTAAAAATATCATCAATTGCACAGTTGGATAAAACAGAATAAAATGGATGAGATGGACGGACAATAATGGTATATCACAGATAATTTGAATCAAGATTGAACGAATTCACGATGCATGCTATTTCAGCGAAAGCTGAAGAATCAGACCTACTATAAATCTGTTTATAAATCAGTCGTTACCATAGAATAATTTGGCACAATGATTTCATGCTTAGCAATTAAGTTATTAGATGTCTGGTCATAATCAGTTAATGTCTGGAGTAAAATGTTATCCCAACCATTAACTGCTTGAAACCGAAACGTATAAACAACACTAAGCATAAAATAACTGGAAATAACTTCTATCATGGGTCTGAGAAATGTCCATTTTCGTAGGAATAGAAGATTATTATGAAAATTTACTACTGGACTGATTCATTCATCACTGACTGTATACGTGGTAGTCAGTATACCATTAAGTAATTACTAACCTATACTAATTAAATAATTAAGATGTATAGTATATTATGTTTTGTGTTTGTTGGTGTAATGTCATACCAAAATCTGCATATCTTTTGTAGCGATGTAAAGACTGTAGTCTGTCATAGTTGAGTTGCTCGACCCTGGACAGGTGGTCGAAGAAGATGATCCGAAATAGGTCATGCGAATCCGGAATAATAATCGATATATAGGTGTGATATAAACACAGACACAGGAATATAAGGAGCATGACATCACTGGCGAAACATATATGGGAAACGCCCAATGTGGGCATTAAAGGACAATGACATTACATGAAATGGAGATCCAGAGGTGATTCGTTGAAGACTATCCGAGAATGACTGCTGTTAAGAATCAAGTCCCGAAATGTAATTCTAAGAAGATAACTATATTACATCAGTGTTCTGATAACTGATACATAGATGTAAAGAACGTGTTCGACACATTTATATGGTGATTGAGAATGTTCGATGATGGATCTTTATGTTTGCAGCTTTTATGGGTGGAAAGCAATCCCGGAATAGACTGAAGATTATCGTAGAAGCATTCGATGATGGGTCATAAGATTAGAAGACCCATGAGCAGATGAATGACTACTGAAGAACGTTCAATGGCTGGTTCAGGAGGATAAGTGGTTCCCCATGGCTGATTTGAACACATAACCGGCAGGCGTGATGGTAGGTGAGCTAAGTGAGTTGTCCCTAGGGAGAGGTGTTTGATAGCTGAGTGTTTATGGAAATGTGATCGCGGATCAGGCAAAAATGATCAACCGATCGATTACCTCAGTTCTCTTGCAGATTTCACGCCTCCTCCATATGAATCAATTTACAGCACCTAGGACTATCACTACTAATTCAACTTAATATAAAACGTTGATATTCAACTACTTGGCATTATAACTTAGCTTGCTCCTCTTAAAAGGAAACCCTACTGCTCACATTAAATAATGAGAAGAAAACTTTTAAAAAACTTCACATTTGAAGAACCAGACACATCTCGCTGGTTTCACGCCTGCACAGACACTAAACTTGCTATTCACTGACACATGCTTTGGCGGCAATTTTCGCGCCAAGAAACATGTATAATGCCATATATGGAAGTTGACTGATCAATCATAGCATTGAGTGATCACTCAACCATATCGAAATCAGACAAAATAGTTCCAGATCAATTTAACCAATTTTGAATCATATTTTGAAAACATGGCATCTATCGTGTCAGATTAACATTCTTAGGCCCATAAGCAATTTATAAGTGGCCTTATTCAAATTTTAGTTTTGTTTGTGACGTCACCAACTTAAAGTTGACACGTCTCTCCTTACAGATGCATGCCTCTGATGTCTCTGGATTAAACGTAGATCTACCCTCGTCAACTGATGAACATGCTGATAACCTTACATTTTTGGATACTATGTTTTATCATCCCAACATTACAATTCCTCAATGGTGTGCATCTGATGAGCATAATGACATTTCATTATGTAACGTAAATTATAGTGATGACAACTCTGTATTGGTTCCTGATTACCGTGAAGTCATTCCTGAATGGACTATTACGCATACGAATATTGATGCACGAGTATTCAATTATCCATATCATTTTTATGATTATGGAGTAGATGTATTCCCATGTATGGCGTCTGTGTGATCCATTAATAGAGCAGAACATGTACATAACTTAAATTTTACGGATAATAAAGCTGTAGATCTGCTACTCTTGACATCGAAGACTTAATTCCTGAACTATTTATTCCCGATAGGAGTACCAAGTCATCCTTTAGCAATTATCCTTAGGATGTTATTGATTATGACAAAATCGTACCTATGCATCCTGTTTCTACTGATAATCTAGCCGCTCATATGAGAACTGAACTATCTATTCCTCATATGAATACTGTACCATCATCATCGTCATCATCATCATTTTTCAATTATCCTCATAATGTTTATGATTATGACGTAATCAAGCCTATGCATTCTGCTTCAACTGATGTATGTGATGGACATACACACGGCCCAAATTTATTTGACGTGGCACCAGTTCATGACCGCATTGTCTCATCTCCTAATGACCTATCTCTGGATTTAGCTCGCCTTCCTAATGATGTAATCGTTCCTACTCAACAAACTCTTATTGATATGCATGCAAAACATTCGGTAGATGAATTTAGTTTCATCACTGATGAAATCACTCATTGTATATCGGAGAATATAACGCTTTCTAAAGACCTTCTTAATCATTATTTGCAATGCCTTCTCTGTGAATACCCTCAAATCGGAGGGTCGGTATTTGATTATACTGACTATAAACTGTGGAGACTGTGCGTAAATACCACAGTAAAAAGTATAGTATCAAAGGTACTGAATATAAGGTATCTTTTAACAGCTATCCTATAGCTGATACACCACTTACTCATTCTGAGTTTGTGTCTGTCGCCTTTCAATCTTTGCTTGATATGTATAGCGAATATAGTAATGTACAGCCGAATGACCACGTGAGAATCAAGTTGATTCACCCTTCTTTGGAAATGCCAATAGCCATGGATTTTAGGCTATGGAATGAAATTATACCTGATGTAATTTTAGAATCAGTGGAAAAAGTCATTCAGTCAAACACTGATTGTAGGTTATCAGATGGTTTTGAATTTCACGTTTTTCACGTAGAGGACTACTACTCAGGTGGCTGAAATCATACTGTCATTGGTTCGGCTGACACTAGACATTTAAATTTATTAAATTTACATTCATCTGATATAGATGCGTAAATGTATTATATGCATTTGCACTGATTATCGATTCTGTTTCGCGGCAGGAATATTTTTAGGAATAAAATTTATTGAGAAAATGAACAAACTAATCTCTACATATGAATGGCATAATTTGATATGTAATAAAACATATTTGATGCATATGGCACGTGAGTATCATATAGTTTGCTGTATTCCTGAACGTGAAATTAATAGTACTGATTGGTATACATTTCAGGAACGTTTTCGCAATCAATTTTCTATTCAAGTCTACTCAGAGTCCATTCGGTAGCACTTTCACGAGTTTACCATGCATCAATCTTATGCATTCAGAACGCAATAATCATATATCCTTGATCACGTCTATCACCGCATTTCTTATGGTATGTATTCACTGTACGCAGTGTAATGCATCATACACTAGTTATCATGCATGCGCAGCGCAGTGTCGTAGCTGTATGCCCCCTTGTTCTTGTACTTCTACAGGCGCTTCACATAAAATAATGTGCAATGATTGTCATCATAAGTTTTATAACTGTCAATGTATGGTGAACCACCTCTCTAATGGGACCGGCAAAATTCTGAAGATGTGTCCCCACTGTTTCATTAACATTCATAAAGATTACAATGAACACATTTGCGGCATGACAAAATGTCATGCGTGTAAAGAGAAGTTTATCATTCTGAAAATCATATGTGTTATCATAAAGTAATTGAAGAACCTGTTTTGTCATTATCCCATGCATGCTCTATGCATAAGGATGCTGACATTTGTAGCTACAAAGATCTTCAAAAATACATTATTTATGATACAGAAACATATTTATCGCCTATCGACAGTAGCAATACTAATATTCTTGCAGAGCATAAAGTTAATCTCATGGTAGCCAGTGTATGCTGCGATGCTTGCTTTGAGCAACCACTCGAAGACGATTGCTCTACATGTCATTGAGGCATGAATTATGAATATGCTCACTTTCATGGGTCAGATGCAGTGGATCAGTTCGTTAGCTGGGTGACACGTGCTAAGGCTACACATACCGGCAAAAAAATCAATAGAAAAAATGTTTTCTCAGACTACTTGGTGATCGCACACAATGCTCGCGCCTATGGTTCTCTTTTACGCCTTCAATGCATTTGCAAAT
Source organism: Chaetoderma sp. LZ-2023a (assembly GCA_034401795.1). NCBI lineage: Eukaryota > Metazoa > Mollusca > Caudofoveata > Chaetodermatida > Chaetodermatidae > Chaetoderma > Chaetoderma sp. LZ-2023a. The sequence goes on from CM067359.1 coordinate 178,941,456, forward strand.
CTGCTAAGCTTCACCTTAAACCTACAAATATTATCATGCGTGGCCATACAGTTTTCTCATTTGATCTAGGCAAGATACATTTTATCGATTCCATTGACTTTTTTCCTCTTTCATTACTTAAGGTGGGCGATGCATTTAATCTTCCTGTTCATAAGAGGGAGATATTCTGTCCACAAAATATGAATGCAAATGAATGAATTGATTGAATTTGATTGCTGGTACAATGAACAGATATCTAGACACAAGCACTACGATGTCAATAAAAATCTCATTGAATATTGTAATGATGATGTAACCATCTTACGTTTAGCCATGTCTAGATTTAAGACTATTTTCTGAAACGACGGATGGGCAAAATCCATTTGTGACAGGGATAATGATAGTTGGTGCATGTAATGCTGCCTATCGTGCTTTATGGTTTGACCTGACAGCATACAGACTTTACGTGTTTTCTCACTAAGAGCAAAACACGCTTTTAGTGTGTTGGGCATAGAATGGATGGAATGGGTTAGTTGATGCGAGGGTTGCCAAATCATGCATGCGCTAAATGGGGGTGAACAGAAAATATGCAGACATTATGTAGATGGAATTGATGCAACTGAAAATACCATTTTTGAGTTTTTAGGATGCAAATTTCATGAGCATGAGTCTGATTGTTGCGGTGATAAGTGTGATATGACATATACACCATATGCTGATCAGACATATGAACAGGCATATTCTGTGCTTCAATTCCGCATTTTTTTATTTGATTCACATGGATATATGATGAGAATTATGTGGGAATGCGACTTTAAGAAATAAGTCGCTGATTCCTCTGCACTAAATGATTTTATCGTCGAATTGGACTTAGCCCACCCAATATCCCCACGTGAAGCGCTATTCAGTGGACGTAGATCCGCAATTCATTTATTTATGTATGTGGATGAGCATACCAAGCTCGAATATTTAGACTTTGTTTCCATGTATCCAGCAGTGATGAAACAGTGTTATTTTCCAGAAGGGTCATATATGGTACTACGAGGGGATGACTTGAGTGATAAGATGGTGCATGACTTCTCTGGTCTTATTAAATACAAAGTCCTTCTACCTCACGATTTATAGTTTCCCATGCTACCTGCTAGAATAAATTCGTGGCTTATGTTTGTACTATGTGCCGAATACACAAAAAATGAACAATCTGCCGTATGTGAACATACGGAAGGACAACACAGTTTACGCAGAACATGGATTACTCCAGAGTTACACTCACTATATGCTGCAGTTATGTCATGCATTATCACGCGTCATCGCAATATGAGCAGCATAGCATGGCCACAATGTGTTATTTTCAGAATACATCAACCATTTTTTGAAAATTAAACAGGAAGGTAGTGGTTATCCTGATTGTATCAGTAGTGAGAGTGAAAAGGTGAATTACGTGGATAACTATTATAAATATGAAGGAATACAGCTCGACTATGCAAAAATATTGAATAACCCGGGTCTGCACTATGTTGCTAAATCATGTTTGAATATTTTGTGGGGACGATTTTCTCTTCATAATCATACTAAGAATAGCATGATATCAACACGTAAACATCTTCTCTCCTTTCTGAATGATAAAAGTAAAACTGTAGGTTCCATTACATTCATGAATGATAGCCTTCTATTGGCCTCCTATTCAGTCAATGATGAGTATGTCGAATCCCCATTAAATACCAACTGCATTATTGGATCTCTTGTGACAGCTTATGGGTGAGTAAAACTGTATGGAGTCTTGTCCTTACTCGGACGACGTGCCACATATTATTATACAGATTCAGTGGTATTTAGTACCCATGAAGGTGAGTCGACCATTCAAGATTGAAGTGGGTATCTAGCTTCTTGGACGAGTTAAATCCCCTCTGACTACGAGTCAACAAGTTTTTGTGCACTCGGTCCAAAAAGCTATAGTTTTGAAATGAAGCATCGTGATGATCCATCGATTGTTAAACAGGTATTGAAGGTTAAAGGTCTACTGTTGGGTACTGAACAATCAAAACAAGTTAATTTTGATACAATGAAAAAATCCATTGAACAAATTATGAACGATGGTGAAATTACAGATAGTAATAGCATACTATTAAGCTACCCATCTAAGATCACATGCAGGTCTCAATTTAGAATTCTTTCAGTCAACAGTAGTAAAATCTTCAGACCAGTCTTCAAAAAACGAATTTTGAAACTGGGTGATTTATCTTCAGTTCCATACGGTTACACTAGCGTAGTATAAATATAAATAGTAACATTGTACTTTATCAGTCAGTTTGGAAACAATGTCAGGGTTATCCATAGACGCCGAAGCTGAAGCCGCACTCGCCGCCCACACTATGATAGCATATGTCGCTAGTCAGTGTAACGCTGATAAGGATAAAATGCACGCATTGTTTATGAGGAGCATGCGGTTCACTTTAAGAGATGGTATAATTAATGCGTGAGGAATTATACTCATGTCTCAAATTAGCAAGGATTTATTATCTGAATATGGGATAGACATAGTATATTGGCTATGAGTATTATTCTTGCGAAGTTACATTAATCGAAGTCTTTCTCATTCATAACTTTACGTATGCTTAGTTATCACTCACATTATATTTCAGGTCTTATATTACCGCACCCGCAAAAATATTTTGACTGTAAGTTGATGCCCGCTTAACCCGCCATGAACTTACAGACAGATATTTTTCAAAATGTTTTGCATATCCAGTGATTAATACCCATTGACTTTAGTGTGCTGCGGCTCTCAGTCGCATAATGGTTAAAAGTTGGTTGTCTGTGTTATTGCTCATGAAGTGCGCATTGAGCAGTAGAAAGCGTGACATTGTTCGCCCTGGGTGTATATGTTCATTATTGATCGAACAAATGTGCACCATACGTTCAAATTAAGGGCGTCTATGTACGCCATTGTAACAGACGTGTGCCTCTGTACACCATTGATTGAAGAAATTTCTGCACGTCATTGTGCGTGTACAGTATTGTTCAAGACGTGTGCGGCTGTATGTTATTGTCTCTAACGAGTTATAAATACCATAGTTTCACTCTATGATTATACGTTCTCCATAATGGTGTCTGATCCATGAGTTAAATATTTAAAGCATTCAACATTTAGGTGCGATCGTGGTAATTCGTGAAAAGCATGAACAATCCGATTTGGTGAAAAGTGGTGTATTAATCTACATAAGTTTCATCCTGATGGTTATCCTACTAAACGCGGTTTATATCTCAGCATAGTAGCATTTAAACAGTTGTTACAAATCATACCTGATCTTGAAGACGCCGGTAAAATGTGCACGCAAAAAAGGCATACTATTTACATATTCCTTGGACAATTCTGTTCGCATTTTTATATGTGACGATTTTCCATGTATTGACATATGCTACTTTTTCGGCTCTGATGTAGAACCATGGCCAACACATTGTGGTTTATACCACACAGACGACGAGTGGGAATTATTGAAACAGAATGCGAGTAATTTGCTGGCAGCATATCCTAACTTTTACGTGCCTCTTGAGGTGAGCGGTGACACATTGTTTAGCGTGATACCTCAGTGCTGAAAAAATAGAGAACTTGAGCAACATTCCATCCACTAGTGAATCCGCAGAGATGTCTAATCTTGTATCACTTACTTCGGATGCTATATACCTCGATGAGTTTTTTTTAGCGATGATGATGAACTAAATCTCGCCAATGATGAACTTGTGTATGATAGTGTCAAACTGTGTCAGTATTGTAAAACTATGTGTCAGTCACACCATTATTGTCCTACGGATCATGGGCAAAAAAATCAGCCAGAAATTATTCGCATTCATGCTGTGCGAGAAGATACAATCGATAGCTGTGTGGGATTGTTATGGATGTCTAGTAAATCATCAGAGTCTACGTGAACATTCTTGTTTAGGCATTGATGTGAACCTTAATCTAACTGACAATTTTGAACTGTATAATGAGGCAGCATTATTAGAAATGGACGAAGCTGAATATTGCGCTCAACTCGCCATCCATCACGATACATATGAACATCGTACTGTTCTGTACCGCATGTGAATGATGGAATGGTATAGGTACATTGTGGATGTAATATATGAAAAACAGATGTGATCACCATAAGTATAATTAATATTTTCTCTATGCGCATATTAATGAAGAAGCTGCTTACACCTTATACACCTGCAATAATAGCATCAATTCAAAAACATAATTAAGAAGATGGAACCTTATTTGTCTGTTTTTTATTTAAAATTAACCATACTTTTTACGCATTAAAAGCTCGGATAATTTAAAATAAAATCATGCCTTTAAAGGTCCCACCTACTTAATTGATTTTATATGCTTTTTTAACAGACACCACCTAATTAATTGTTTTATTTCGTCAATCGTAACTTTGGAAAAAATATGTTGTGACTAATTTCTTTTTGTTTCATAAAATCGTATCTTTGTAACGATATGTGTCTTATTATTAATGTCAGTATTAATAAAAAGTTTTAAGATTGGATTTCTCTTGCTCTGTACTAGCGCCTCGCTCTCTCTCTCTTTTTATCTATCACTAGCGACTCGCCATTCCCTACCCCGCCTCCTCTGCACATGCTGGTATGCCTGCTTTTTCACTTGACTGAGGCACTTGTCGGCGCATGCCATCGCTATTCTATTCTTTAGAGAAGAATGGGACAGGTGAAGGACCGATATAGAGTAACGCTGACAAAGAATAGCGCATTTCATTATGAGCGCTCCGCATACTTAAAAAACCACCGTTATACGGTTTTGTTAAATTTCATGGTAAATATTTGCAGAATATGGCGTTTATTTCGTAACTATTTAAAGATGTCATGGATTCGTTCTTCTTCATCATGCATGTATATGATGTCATAATCTATTCTCTCATACGTCACTATATTTCATTCCAGTTTCACTCTTATGCGAATCTTCTATTATATGTTTTTATTCATAGCATTTCGTCACAATCATACACTTAAATGTTCACAGAATTTCTCCTAAGTTACGACGTGAGTATATAACGTCATAATCATACACTTAAATGTTCATAGCATTTCTCCTAAGTTATGACTTGGAGTATCTGACGTCACAATTATATTCTTAATGTTCGCTATCCAGAAAGCATTGATAAAGTATTCACAGAAGAGTGACTACATATTACATCATAGAATTATGTCACCATAGTGACGGTTCGCGTATATTCTGTTTCAACTTAGGTATATATATATACATATGAGCGTATGTGTCCTTAGTCACACTTGGATGTACGCATGCTGACGCAATGGCGACATCTCTTGACTGCAATACATCGTTACATCACCCATTTACTATGATTGTCTGTGGGACAACACAGTGCGGTAAAACTGAGATGATAAAAGTTCTAATAAGAGATCCCTGTGCCATTACTCCCCCTCCGCAGAGGATTGTGTACTGCTACGGTGCGTGGCAAGACGGGTATAACGATTTAGTGAAAGAAGTTGAATTTAAAGAGGATGTGAATGTTGAACTAGACAAAAGTTGCAGAACATTGGTGGTACTCGACGATTTGATGAATAAATGTGATGAGAATGTGGTTGATCTATTTACAAAACGTTTTCACCATGAGAATTGTAGCGTCATATTTGTAGCACCAAATTTGTTTCACAAGTCGCACAATCACCGCGACTTATCAGTTAACTGTCACTACATGGGATTGTTTAAGAATCCACGTGATGCATCCTCTATTCGTTCATTATCTAGTCAGATGTACCCATGCAATACAAACTATTTGATTGAATCACATAAGGATGCAACATGTGCACCTCACTCATATCTACTCCTAGATTTGAAACAGTTGACACCTGCAAATATCAGACTACGTTCATCTGTTCATCTGAAGGGGGGGGGGGTGCTGTTACGTTTACATACTTAAGAAAAATGGCACCACGTAAAAAAATAGAACACCATTTACATATGCTTCAATATTTGGCTAAAGTAAAGCCTAAGATCAGAAATGATGTAATCAAACAGTGTTCGAACAAATTGGTGGATGTACTATGTGAATCATGCCTAAACATATGACGTGGGCATGTTCATCTAACTAAATCGTGATATAAGCAGCTGAGTACATATAGAGGGAAAATGCGAACACTGACTAGTCGTGGAGTGCCATATGCACGTAAAAGAAAATTGCTACAAACAGGTGGATTTTTAGGAGCCTTATTACCAGCAGTGATCGGTACGCTAGCTCCATTAATTGGTAAACTGCTCACATGAAAAGATGGAACATACACGTAAAATTGCACTAGTTCGTCATGAATTGATAGGTAATTTAAATAAACAGTGTAAAATATCATTGCTACAGACAGATCCATCGATACGCAAAGCTATTAGTCTTGACAACGAGATATCCAATATAATAGCTAGACACGATCTGGCTGAGAATGAAAAAGCACCATCGTATTCGCAAGTATTGGATAAGTATAGGCACTACTATCAGCAAATGCAAGGACAAAAATATCAACCACCACCTCTGCAAGCCATAACTAGCTATGGAGCACTGCCCACACAAATACTTGAATGTATGATGAGGGGAATACCGAAAACATACAAGACAAAAGCCAGTGTAGTAATTGATATTTTACGTTCGGTTCCTGAATGTTTTCACGTTAATGACCTATGTGAAGTGACAATAGAAGGTACCTCTTTCCCAAAAAGTAATGTACTTGACCTGCTTACAAACATAGTAGCGCACGGGCGAAAACCTCTCATGGCTGGTATGCGTGATCAAGCGGAGGGAAAGTTTCTTAATCTGCTACATGACGTAAACATAACACGTAGATTTGTAGGCCAAAAGAAAAAGTTGAGACAGATATATAATGTCACAGAAAAGGATGATAGCGTCAGTGAGTACACGCCTACACCCGTGAGTAAAAGACTATGTAGAAAGAGTCTTCAAGGGGGCAGAAGGAAGAAAAATGGACATTCAACTCCAGTGTTGGTAAATTTAGATAAGTAATAAATGATGCTATATTGGCAAAGGTATATTTCGATCCAAAACATTACGCATCTTTTGGTGGGAAAGAAAAGCTATATAATACATTCAAAGGTAAAATACCACGTGACTATATCGACAAATGGCTAAAGCGACCACAGAGAACAAAGTTTTACAGGCGAAAAATAAGAGATTCAGTTGTCGATGGACTATGGCAGGCAGATCTATGCTCGATGGGAATGCTGGCAAAAGAGAAAAACAATGTGTTATATTTGCTCTGCATAGTTGATGCCCTTTCAAAATACGCATGGGTGGAAAGTCTTTTTTAGTAAAACGTCTTCTGCTGTCAAGAAAGGGTTAGAAACAATACTGGAGTGTACGGAGTGCCGCCCACATGCTATTCAAACAGACAAAGGGGGAGAGTTCGTAAACCATGTAATGAAGAAGTATTTAAAAGAAAATGGAACACATTTCTATACCTCTCAAAATGAAACGAAAGCGGCAATGGTGGAGCATTTTCAATACACGCTGAAGGGGTGAATATACAGGTACATGACGCATAAGAATACACGAAAGTATATTGATGTATTACCTAGTTTAGTCACAGCATACAATAACACCACACATACCAGTACGCACATTGCTCCTTAGCAAGTCGACTGTAGTACTGAGTTAATCGCATGGAGAAATATATATGGTAAAAAGACAATGAAACACACCAAATCTAAAAAAGCCCTGCTCAAGGCAACCATATTAGAATATCGCAAGCAAAAATGCCATTTGAAAAAGCATATCATGGGCAGTGGAGTCGCGAATTGTTTAAGGTACGCGAGGTACTTACAGACAAATATCCACACTTATGTAAATTGGAAGACTATGCAGGCGATCCGATTATTGGTACTTTTTATTGTGATGAAATAGAGCAAGTGATAGAAGAAACTGATAAAGAGTACGCGGTGGAACGAATACTTAAAAGTAGAAAAAATAAGAAGAGACAATGCGAGTATCTGGTAAAGTGGCTCGGTTACCCATATAAGTTTAGCACGTGGGTTACTGAACTCAGTACTATACATCATTAACAATGGATAAATATATAGAGAG
>CM067359.1:178954542-179087042 GCA_034401795.1 Chaetoderma sp. LZ-2023a
CCATGTAGTGGCGGTGTGGCAAGTGCAAGGCACTCATGACAACACATCACCATGTAGTGGCGGTGTGGCAAGTGCAAGGCACTCATGATAACACATCACCATGTAGTGGCGGTGTGACAAGTGCAATGCTCTCATGACAACACATCACCATGTGGTGGCGGTGTGGCAAGTGCAAGGCACTCATGACAACACATCACCATGTAGTGGCGGTGTGGCAAGTGCAAGGCACTCATGACAACACATCACCATGTAGTGGCGGTGTGGCAAGTGCAAGGCACTCATGACAACACATCTCCATGTAGTGGCGGGGTGGCAAGTGCAATGCTCTCATGACAACACATCACCATGTAGTGGTGGGGTGGCAAGTGCAAGGCACTCATGACAACACATCACCATGTAGTGGCGGGGTGGCAAGTGCAAGGCACTCATGACAACACATCACCATGTAGTGGCGGTGTGGCAAGTGCAAGGCACTCATGACAACACACCACCATGTAGTGGCGGTGTGGCAAGTGCAAGGCACTCATGACAACACATCACCATGTAGTGGCGGTGTGGCAAGTGCAAGGCACCCATGACAACACATCACCATGTAGTGGCGGTGTGGCAAGTGCAATGCTCTCATGCCAACACATCTCCATGTAGTGGCCGGATGGCAAGTGCAAGGCACTCATGACAACACATCACCATGTAGTGGCGGGATGGCAGGTGCAATGCTCTCATGACAACACATCACCATGTAGTGGCGGGGTAGCAAGCGCAAGGCACTCATGCCAACACATCACCATGTAGTGGCGGGGTGGCAAGCGCAAGGCACTCATGACAACACATCACCATGTAGTGGCGGGGTGGCAAGTGCAATGCTCTCATGACAACACATCACCATGTAGTGGCGGGATGGCAAGTGCAATGCTCTCATGACAACACATCACCATGTAGTGGCGGGATGGCAAGTGCAATGCTCTCATGACAATACATCACCATGTAGTGGCGGTGTGGCAAGTGCAAAGCACTCATGACAACACATCACCATGTAGTGGAGGGATGGCAAGTGCATGGCACTCATGACAGCACATCACCATGTAGTGGCGGTGTGGCAAGTGCAATGCTCCCATGACAACACATCACCATGTAGTGGCGGGTGGCACGTGCAAGGCACTGGTGACAACACATCACCATATAATGATCCTATTCATGTTTCCATCTGTGCAGAAAGCGTTGATTTGACGCGAACATTTAGTTTTGTGTTTGCCAATAATAGTCTCATCAGCCGTAATTCGTCATCATCACAGCCAGCTTGGATGGAGAAATTGACGGCTATATGTCCTCTTTATGGCATTAAATGCACGTGACATGTCGATTCCCATCCTATAGAGTACCTAATGCTCTTATGTCTGTACTATTTAATAAACATGCTTTATTGAATATTGGTCATGTTTATTAAATAGTAAAGACATAAAATTCGTATAACAATGCTTAGTCCGTCACCAAGTACGCGTTCGTGACGTACTTAACTACGTCACTCATGACGTGATTGCTTATGACGTCATCCTACACGCCACGTACTTGAATATGACGTCATATGCTGGTTGGATAAACTGGAAAGTTCAATTGTGGACCAGCATGGGCATACACATGGTTATACATGATCAATCTTAGGAACAGACACAGCGAACAATGGATTCGAATGCGGAAAGATGTTAATAAAGCTTGTTTAGAGGTGAATATTGTGAAGTTGAAAATAAGATTATTACAATTGTATACGTTTAAGGCTTAGATTATGTGGCTATATGTAATGAAACGAAATAAATCGTATATGATTGCTTCATTCCGTATAAATTAATAAAATTTATTTTATTTGTGAAGTTGAATTAGGGTCTGTCTCTAATTAAATTTCAGAACATACAAAATTATATTAATTAATACGAAATGAAATCATCGTATGTTAAGATATATTTCCTTAAATATAGGAACATAATTTAAGCCTCTAAATGTAGATAAATCGAACAACTTAATTTTGAAGCATTTTGGTGTGAATATGCGCCTTTAATGGTTACAGGAAGTGACAAGGGAACTAGTAAATGACGTTTATTAGTAATTTCATACAATATTAAATATACCACCACCGGTAAAAATACCGGACATAAATCGGAATAATTTGAAAAAAAGTGTTCATTATCCCTAAGTAGTGCTTAGCGTGCAACTGATTAGTGACGTCGCTGGTCCTACGCTCTCTGGCGTGTGTCAATCGCGTGTGCATGTGTCGCATACCTGAATATAATGAACGCTCACCTGAATATAGTATTATAGAATAGGCGCTGGTGTAGAGCGATTATAGTAGTAATGGGGCGTTTTGTGCGTCATTGTTCTTTTCGTTGGAATGTGGTTTTAACCAATCAAAACGCTCCATTTATATTCGCTATTGTTTGGAGAACAATGGCGGCCGTATGCACACGTTTTCTAGAGAACAATGACGAACAGCGGCACGCGTTTTCTCGATAACAATGACGCACAGCCGCACACGTATTTGAGAATCTGCAACACTGGAATGTTCTATTATTTTGAATGAGTTAACCCTTAAAAGTATAAAAGTTGTGTATTTTACGTTTGAACGTAGTGGCGGCGCTCCCCCCTCCGCGGTTATCTACCGTTGTAAAAATAATAGAGTTTGATGAGTGATAATAGTAAAATAATAGAGTTTAAGAGGTGGCCCGATAATGGAGGTCGTATGAGGAGGAGGATGTAAGAGGAATTACGGTATTGATGTTTGAAAATAATTGCTGTTACTGTCTTAGTAAGCAACAGCTACCAGATAGATTAGCAACAAAATATTAAAAATAATCTCGTATTAATGGTATGTTCGGTTGGAATGGTAACCAAGACTTGGTGGTGGTGGATTGTATCATGGGTTAAAAAGAAGTTAACCCTTTCACCGATGAATATATAGTTCATTTTCTATCGATACCATACAGGTAAACTGTTGAATATTTTGAAAATAATTTGACTGCCTGTGTCAGTTGAGGCGGAATGCTATAGTATTCATCCTCAGTTGATATTGCTGGATGATTATGAGGGTGATGCTAGCGTACTTGTTTACAAGGTATGCATGATGTACGAATATTTTGATAATTTGTTGCTGAATAGTTTGATAATTTGAGTGGTAGCTGAATATTTTGATAATTGGTTGCTGAATATTTTGATTGGTTGCTGAATAAATTGATTGGTTGCTGAATATTTTGAAAACGATTTGACTGTGTAAATTTTAATTTCTTATTAGGCGATGTTAGGTAAGAGAGAGGTGGTCTTATAACGGAGGTCGAAGGAGGAGGGAGGAATGCTATCTAGGCCAGCAAAATGTGTTCCCCAGTCATTTAATTTTCAAAAATCAGACACGTACACAGTAATTTTTCCTATGCTATTATATTGATAGTGTTATCTATCGTATTTATGTCTCTAAAATGGCAGTCATTTAATAATTAAATTTTCAAAAATATGGACAAAATGCATTCCTTGTCAATGGCAATGCATTAATCGACCGCGAACAATAGTGTACAGATGCCCATTTAGAACAGTATCATTGGTATTGATAATAGTAAAATAATAGAGTTTAAGAGGTGGTATGATAATGGAGGTCGTATGAGGTTGAGGATGTATGAGGAATTACGGTATTGATGTATATTTTGAAAATAATTTGACTGTTTCGTCGCTAACGTTATTAGTATACTGTAGAATATTTAGAGACTGTCCGTAAGCTGTTAGTAAGCAACAGCTACCAGACAGATTTGCATCAAAATATAAAAAATAATGTATTAATGGTATGTACGGTTGGAATGGAAACCAAGACTTGGTGGTGATGGATTCATTGGATTCTATCATGGGTTAAAAAAATTAACCCTTTCACCGATGAATATATATCTCATTTTCATCGATACAATACAGGAAAACTGTTGAATATTTTGAAATTAATTTGACGTTGCTAACGTTATTAGAAAAACTATTTTTTTGTCGAATATTTTTATTGACTTTTAACCGTCATTACGCACAAATTGTATTTTAAATACTTTGCAATAACGTCACACGTTTTAGATACAATGGTTAAAATGTGGTCATTATGTCTCTGAGGGTGCCGTTTATAGAATTGTATGTCGAGCGTACTTATGCTAAGAAGATTATTTGGTGCGTATGATTTATCCATATGTCTTGAATAGCCGTGGGATCGGTCCTTAATCGAGTTACAAACACGGCACGTGTTAATAACGAAAGAATGTTAAAGCACCAAGATCAATCTTGAATCGAGATACAAACATGTCATGTGTTAAGGAATACTATAAGAATATACCACCCGTCTCGTTCTAAGCACGGGATATTACAATGTCCTCGCTGAGAGTTTGTGAAAATCGATAATAAAGCGTGCACCCGCTCACCTGCTATTGCTGTTTACCGATGCTTAAAGATACGACAATTAAGAGCAACATTTTGAGCGTAGTAGCATAATCATAGATGACCGTTTACTTCAAATATAAATATATCCTTTTGGCTACAGAGCAGTGATACGTTATAACCATGTTTTTTACTATATAATTCAGTCCTGCCCTAAGCGACCACCTCGTGTTGCGCCATTACATGGACGCTAGAGACTTTCTTAACCCTTTTAACCCTCGAATTTCTTCAAGAAAATGTCCATTTTCTTCATCATAGTACAAGAGAAGACTATTTTTGAAAATTTATTATCGGAATGACTGGCACTGCAGGCTATCCATTTGTCTAGTCATTGCGCCTGAAAACACCCTCCACCAACCACCATCATCACCACCAACACCCACCACCACCAACGCTACGACCTACACCCAACACCATGCGTTAACCCCACCACCACCACCACCCACGCACCCGCCAACCCATAGCGAATATCTTCATATTCATACTTGCATCCTTAGAGAAGACTATTTTTGAAAATTTATCATCAGAGTGACTGGCACTGCAGGCTATCCATTTGTCTAGTCATTGCGTCGGCAAACACCCCCCCCCCCCCACCAACCACCATCATCATCACCAACACCCACCACCACCACCACTACGACCTACACCCAACACCATGCATTAACCCCACCACCACCACCACCCACGCACCCGCCAACCCATAGCGAATTTCTTCATATTCATACTTGCATCCTTAAAGAAGATCATCTTTGAAAATTTATCATCGGAATGACTGACTCTGACAGCTATCCATTTGTCTAGACATTGTGGTCGTAATGTGTGAGAGCGTGGTGTCTGAAGAATGGTATGTAGGTTGGAGAGGGTATGTCATGAGGGTTTAATATAGGGAACGCTCGTATGAACACATACTAATACGCGATACTGCTAGTTATACGTTGTACCCTTGTGCGTGCGTGCGTGCCGCGGTGTGCGCCCTTGTGCGCATGTGCGCCAGAAGACTTTTTGGAATTTTTTCATTGGAATGACTGGCTCTGCTGGCTAGAATGTATACGTACATGTGCGAACGCATGCAGTCCGCATGTTGTGAATTTGCGGGCGTATGTTGCGGATTGCGGGCGCATGATGTGGATTTGCGGGCGTATGTTGCGGATGGCACCAAGTGTATGTACATGCCTGAACACGCATACACGCCAAAATGCATGCATACATGTGCGGCCGCATGCGGGCCGCATTTGCGGATTTGCGGGTGTATGTTGCGGATTGCGGGCGCATGATGTGGATTGCAGGCATATGTTGCAGATTGCGGGCATATGATGCGGATTTGTGGGCATATGTTGCGGATTTGCGGGCGCATGATGCAGATTTGCGGGTATGTGTTGCGGATGGCACCAAGTGTATGTACATGCCTGAACATGCATACACGCCAGAATGCATGCATACATGTGTGGCCGCATGCGGGCCACATTTGCAGATTTGCGGGCGTGTGTTGTGGATGGCACCAAGTGTATGTACATGCCTGAACATGCATACATGCCAAAATGCATGCATATATGTGCGGCCGCATGCGGGCTGCATTTGCGGATTTGCGGGTGTATTTTGCGGATTGCAGGCACATGATGCGGATTGCGGGCGCATGTTGCGGATTTGCGGGTGCATATTGCGGATTTGCAGCCGCAGTAGATATAATCCTATAAATGGTACAAATTCAATCCCTTTTCTCATTCCAGTTTAAACATCGCAAAGTGGTTGGACGTGTAACTGCAGAGTAGTAAGGCAGTCAGATTTCTTTGAAGAACCTTGTAACTTGAATACTTGCTAGATTTATCCTATAATCAATATGCCGAGACATAAATGTTTTGAATGTTGTTCAACTTTTAATATGTCAAATGACCTGAAGCGGCATAAGATCCGATTCCATAACGATGAAGATAGAGAAAATCTAGACAGTGAAGATGAAGAAATGACAGAGATGAAGAGTGAAGATGATGCATCAGCGGAGTCGGAGAGTGAAGCTGGTAATGACTCAGCGGAGACTGAGAGTGAAGATGAAGGTGAAGATGAAAAAGAAGACATAGGCAATGAGGAATGATTTACCATATTCCAAAATATTAAGCAGGTCTTAGACGCTGAACAATCAGGTTTAGAAGATGAGGATGGTGAAGTGGACACAGACCCGCATGGTGTAGGCAATGTGCCTATTTCCGTATATGCTGATGCTTTAGTTACAAAGTGTATAGACATAATGCTCCAGTCGAGAAGATTACAGAACTCTACGCTCATTAAAATAATTCGTCAGGAAAATAAAGATTTTATTGACGAGGGGTATACATACGATGAAGGAGTCTTCTCAGCCTTTCGAAAACGAGAGTTTCTGACCAAGAAGTACATAAGGAACCATCTAGATGCTGAGGATAATGATGATGATTCTGTCGGCGATAGATCTGATCCATAAGGAATCAGTCATCAATAAATGGATCTCCAGAACATTGACTATTTGTTTATGCTACTGCAACTATACGTTTTATCATATGTAATATTTACTTCAATGTGAAAATATGGATACAAATAAAACATTGGTTCTTTATGCGTGTGTTTGATGATTGTAGCTTCCCAGCCGGGTCTCCCCACATCCCTCGATATACAAATCGGAGTGCTGATGCTGTTGGTGGTGTTGGCGGTGGTGGGGTTGGCGGATGATGAAAATAGGTGTTGTGGTGGATGATGGTGGTAGGGTTAATGCTTGGTGGTGGGTGTTGGTGCTTAGTGGGTAGTGGTGCTGATAGTTATAGAGGGATGGTGATGGTGGTGATGGTGGTGGTGATGGTGATGATGATCGGTATTGGTAGTAGGTGGTTGCGGCCGCAATGTCCAGACAATGGTTAGCCAACTATATTATTTTTGTTGTCGGGTGTCTCATTGACTAGGTACTCATAATGCATTCATACTGCGTGTACCCGAACATGGTAATTTTTCCTAGTTTTATTACCTTTAACTGGCTGACTGGCGAGGTGTTTCAGACATTCCAGGGATCTACTTCCTAGCGAAATATTATGGAAACAATTTGAGCAAAAGTTGATGCAGAGAGTCAAATTATTTTCAAAATATTCACTAAATAGCATTGAAATGATTTGATAGAAAGTTGTCGCTAACACCTCAGTCAAATTATTTTCGAAATATTCGTACAACGAGCATTGTCGGCCTTGTAAACATGTATGCTAGTATACCTCATCCCTCGTGCCAGGCAGCACCGCGCTAGCATACATCATCCCTCCTCCTCCTAACTCGTTCGACCTCAATTATGCGACCACCTCTACACTCATTCCAGGGATGTTATTTTCTGATTCTTCAAACCTATACCATGGCGCATTGGTAGTTTAAGCGAATAGTTTTGATACTAATTTGACATAGGAAGCTACAATTCGCACTAGCGCCTTCGTGCGCACAAACTCTTAAAAAAGTGCTGTTCAATGCGATAATTTGACATAGGAAGCCACGATTCCGCTTAGTTTCAAAATACTTTTTTACTACAACCACGAGGGACCGCATCGACCACCTAATACGTTAAACGATACAAGGGTGCTCGTCATTATTCGTCAACGATGACGACGGTGGGCATTGTTTCAACTATTTTTTTTAACAATTTTTAATATTTAATAATTAAATGACTGCCGCTTTAAAGAGCTCTCCTTAAATACGAGATGCATGATTATTATCTATATAATATTATGTATACACCATCGCTTGGCTTAGCTATATATCACCCGCATAGAGATGTACTTTGCTCTCTGTTAAAAAAATTAAATGACTGGTAGGAAGCCGCTTAGTTTCATGTTTGAGGGTTTTAGATGAAGGTTAACGCGTTTGCATACACATTGACGGATTAAAAGCGTATCATAGATGCTTTATGCACAATAACGAGGTGGTCAGAGAAAACATATTTCCCTGGATACTTTTTTAACACGCACAGATTTTTATGCGCATAAACCATTTAACAAACTGATCCATTGCATCTAGCCCGTGATCATATCCAAGATTTTCGCTTGCATGTATGTGTCATTATATGGAGGCCAGTATTTGATAGGACGCTAGTCATCTCACGCGATATTCCTTACATTTCTTTTTGTAGTAGAGCGATGTAGTATAAATGTAAATGTTAATGTACATTCGGCTAAAATATGTTGCGGATTTGCGGGCGCGTGTTGCGGATGGCAACAACTATACATGCCTGAACACGCATACATGCCAAAATGCATGCGTACATGTGCGGCCGCATGCGGGCGCGTGTTGCGGATTTGCAGGTTCGTGTTGCGGATTTGCGGCCGCAGTACATATATTCCTATAAACGGTACAAATTCAATCCATTTTCTCATTTTATTTTTAATATTTTGTTACTAATCTGTCTGGTAGCTGTTGCTTACTAACAGCTTACGGACAGTCTCTAAATATTCTACAGTATACTAATAACGTTAGCGACGAAACAGTCAAATTATTTTCAAAATATACATCAATACCGTAATTCCTCATACATCCTCAACCTCATACTCCTACGACCTCCATTATCATACCATTGTCCATATTTTTGAAAATTTAATAATTAAATGACTGCCATTTTAGAGACATAAATACGATAGATAACACTATCTATATAATAGCATAGGAAAAATTACTGTGTACGTGTCTGATTTTTGAAAATTATATGACTGGGGAACACATTTTGCTGGCCTAGATAGCATTCCTCCCTCCTCCTTCGACCTCCGTTATAAGACCACCTCTCTCTTACCTAACATCGCCTAATAAGAAATTAAAATTTACACAGTCAAATTGTTTTCAAAATATTCAGCAACCAATCAATTTATTCAGCAACCAATCAAAATATTCAGCAACCGATTATCATAATATTCAGCAACCAATTATCAAAATATTCAGCTACCACTCAAATTATCAAAATATTCAGCAACAAATTATCAAAATATTCGTACATCATGCATACCTTGTAAACAAGTACGCTAGCATCACCCTCATGATCATCCAGCAATATCAACTGAGGAGGAATACTATAGCATTCCGCCTCAACTGACACAGGCAGTCAAATTATTTTCAAAATATTCAACAGTTTACCTGTATGGTATCGATAGAAAATGAACTATATATTCATCGGTGAAAGGGTTAACTTCTTTTTAACCCATGATACAATCCACCACCACCAAGTCTTGGTTACCATTCCAACCGAACATACCATTAATACGAGATTATTTTTAATATTTTGTTGCTAATCTATCTGGTAGCTGTTGCTTACTAAGACAGTAACAGCAATTATTTTCAAACATCAATACCGTAATTCCTCTTACATCCTCCTCCTCATAGGACCTCCATTATCGGGCCACCTCTTAAACTCTATTATTTTACTATTATCACTCATCAAACTCTATTATTTTTACAACGGTAAATAACCGTGGAGGGGGGGAGCGCCGCCACTACGTTCAAACGTAAAATACACAACTTTTATACTTTTAAGGGTTAACTAATTCAAAATAATAGAACATTCCAGTGTTGCAGATTCTCAAATACGTGTGCGGCTGTGCGTCATTGTTTAGCTAGAAAACGTGTGCCGCTGTTCGTCATTGTTCTCTAGAAAACGTGTGCATACGGCCGCCATTGTTCTCCAAACAATAGCGAATATAAATGGAGCGTTTTGATTGGTTAAAACCACATTCCAACGAAAAGAACAATGACGCACAAAACCCCCATTACTACTGATTATACATCACTATAAATCATTTTGAAAACATTATTATTGACGAAAATCAAAATTTTCGACTATATATCGATGCGATCCGTTACTCCGCCTGCCTGCCTACCTGCCCGACTGCATGTCTGTCTGCCCGCCTGCATGTCTGTCTGCCCTACACCAGTCTGTCTGTCTGTCTTTCTGTCTGTCTGTCTGTCTGTCTGTCTGTCGGTCGGTCGGTCGGTCGGTCGGTCGGTCGTCGGTCGGTCGGTCGGTCGGTCGGTCGGTCGGTCGGTCGGTCGCTCGGTCGGTCGGTCGGTCGGTCGGTCGGTCTGTCTGTCTGTCTGTCTGTCTGTCTGTCTGTCTGTCTGTCTGTCTGTATGTCTGTCTGTGGCCAATCTCGACTAACAACATATCTCGGAAGGGGTTTACCCTATTGGGACAAAACATGGCCACATGCTTCCTTATATCAAGAGGATGGAGCATAATGATACTGAGGTCATGAGGTCAAATTTCAAGGTCACTGTGACCTTGGTAGGTATAACATTACTTTTTACGGTTACGTTTTGCGTTTAGCTCAACATATCGTCCTATGTCTCGGCATGGCTTCAGCTTATTGGGACAACACATGGCCACATGCTTCCTTATGTCAAGAGGATGGAGCATAATGATATTGAGGTCATGAGGTCAAATTTCAAGGTCACTGTGACCTTGGCATAAAACTCTACTTTTTACGGTTACGTTTTCGTTTAGCTAAAAAAATCGTCTTATATATCGGCATGGCTTCACCTTATTGAGATTAAACTTGACCACATGCTTCCTAATTGCAAGGGTATGAAGCAGAATGATATTGCGGCCATGGGGTCAAAGATCAAGGTCACTGTAACGTTGGTATAAAACTATTTTTTCATCAACGTATCATACATCTTATATCGTGGTATGGCTTCACCGTATAGGGCCTAAACTTGGGCACATGCTTCCTTACATATCTCGGTGATGAAACCCAATGATATTGAAACCAAAGGTCAAGGTCATTGTACCATTGATCTTGTATAAAATGCAGACTAACAGTTACCAGTAAATTCTTCTACGTAGCTCATTTTCAGAAGTGGCCAACGTATTGGAACTCATTGGCCATTGGCCATTCAGTTACCTCAATCAATTAGAGCAGACATACAGATTTCTGAGGTCAAGGTTATTGTGACCTTGATACAAATCTAGATTTGCATTTGGAAATGCATAATGTCAAGATTTTTGCCAATACACCGTAAGTGTAATACTGATGTCTTGTAGTTGAAAGTCACTGCTTCTGGTGGAATGAAGCAGCGAGTTTCGGTCAAAAATATTTCAAAATACACTGCTTGTTTCCAGTCTCGCAAAATGATACCTATTGAATAATTTTGATATTTATGTGACTGAAAGTAGATCCTGTCGCTGGAAACAACAGCTTTCAGTAAAATTGCTTTAAAATTAGACAGTATTTACCTTATGACGTAGTGGCTAATCGGCTTACCACGAAAATAACTCATTATATGGTTGGCTGTAGAGGATATTATTTATTCCCTCGGCATACACCACAGCGCATAGGGCCAGACGCGTCACTAATTGGTCCCAACGTGAGTATCATAAATGGTATTTAGCTACTTTTGTCAGATTATTCCGATTTATTTCTGTTCTTTACTGGTGGCTATAGCTTGATTATTATACAAGGTTATCATTCAATAGCATTTGTTATTTACATGGTCATTTCCTTTCAATAATATCTTGTGTTTGTCATCTATATAGCCAGGTATAAGATCCTATTGCACCGCTGTATAGTTCGTGGATTCTAAGCTTCTGGTACTTGAGTGGTGGAGAATCCGGCTATTCAGGTGGCGTATTTGATTATGCTGTCAGATATCCGAGTGATTCATCGGATCCCTCCACTATGCTACTCCATTGTAGTGAATTGTGAGTTATAAATGTAGACCCATATAATGCAGCTTACTGGGCCGCTTCTGGGCCGATACCATGCCGATGGCGTGCCTCCCTATAGGAGTGATCGAGCATAGATTATGCAAGAAATCACCTGGTAAAGCTAGGATTCCATAAACCCAGACGCGTCAAAATCGATCTCGGTAAATTTAATATGTGTAATTGATTTGTTTCTGCCTCCGCACTTATGGAATCGCATATTAAATTTAATGCGATCGATTTTTTATGTCTTCACCTCTCCATCCGCGTCCATGATTATCGTATCCTAGCTTGACACGTTCATGCTTGTTTGCAATGTCACAGGAAGTGTATCCATGATTACACGCTTACCGGAAACACATTAGAGCGACAAGTTCATGTGCTTGACGCGATGCTTCAGCGATCTGTGTTAGAAATGGACCTTTCCAGATTATCCATCCATCATATGACGTCATAACACACTATATGACGTGTAGTATCAATGACGTCATGAATGACGTTTGTAAGTACGTCACGAATGCATTATTGAAGATGGACTAAACGTTGTTGTACGGATTGTATGCCTTTACTATTTAATAAACATTTTTTTCAAAATATTCAAAGCTTACCTGTGTAGTTTTCTGGAAATTGATAGTCAGGCCGTTCTGCGATCGATCGCAACACGGGCGAAGCGTGGGTGGAGCTTAATTAGGGATGGGCGGGGCATAGCTAACACTGGAAACGTCCATTACCCCATCAAGGAGAAAAGATCGGTTGAACTGTGTTTGGTGGAAATTCATTCAATGACAGACTACATATTCTTGTACATGTATTGTAGTTTGGATTGCTCACACGACTGTCCTAAACCAATACGATTACACAACGACGCGGAACATTCAATTTGTTAGATTAATTAGCCACCTACCATCCTCAGGAATACGTTCTACATGGGACCTGGTACACTGTTAG
Organism: Chaetoderma sp. LZ-2023a; assembly: GCA_034401795.1. NCBI lineage: Eukaryota > Metazoa > Mollusca > Caudofoveata > Chaetodermatida > Chaetodermatidae > Chaetoderma > Chaetoderma sp. LZ-2023a. The sequence goes on from CM067359.1 coordinate 178,967,612, forward strand.
TCGACCACCGTCCTTCAGAATGCCTTCATCATGAGTATTATTATACTAGGTCTATTAGTCGACCATCTCCTTCAGAATGCGTTCAATATGAGAATTGTTACACTACTGGCCTCTAAACCGTTCATCAGAATACGTTTGTCATTAGTATTATTACACTATTATCAGAGCCGCCCCCTTCAGAATGTGTTCAATGCGACTATTGCTAACGTATTAGCCCACTACCTTTTTGCAGAACGCGTTTTACACTTGTATTGTTACACCTAAAGTCTTCATCTATAAACCAGTGACCAGAAATTTTTGCACGAGTTATCTTCGCTTGATTACCTACGATGTAATTATTCTGTATTACATAAGGACGCTGTTTCTTTTTGTCTGTTATGCGCCTATAGTACCACATGCCATCGGCCATAGTTTCCAGAGGAAACGTCTTGAATTTGACCCCGGCGTGACCTTTCTCTAGAAGGTACGATAGTGTAAGCTGGTCGTTTGATGATTCACGGATATGATCCTTGTTCGTATTTAATGTATGGAGGAGCTTAGACCAGACATCCTTTGATCGCGGTGTTGGCCGGATATACAGAAAGCCTCCACCGACTTGATGTGGCCTGCCATACACACGAATACCTATGATATCATACCTGGCGTTTTCTCTCTGAAATACCGGTACTGGGTTAATGAGCCAGAGGGCGTCGGTCTCAAACAGCAGGACCGCGACACCAGCCTGTAGAAGATGCTGAATCACCAGAGTCCTTTGAGTTATCAACGAATAGTATGTTTGTGTATCGTACTGCTGGTCTCCTGATAACTGTTCTAGTCCTGGTAGTTGAAGAAGCTTAATGTTCGGCCAGTACTGGTGCATCTTCTCTGTGGCATCATTATCAGTGGTTATAAACAATAGTTTATCATGCACGCCAGCCATAACCATAGTGTTACACAGCCAGCTGAATGTTAGAGGTATAAATGCACTATTTATGAGAGTAAGTAAGACCGGTCCCCCGCCAGTAGCTGATATCGCCTTTCCTTTATCTACCACCTTTCTCAAGAAGTCCTGCTCGTCAGACGCGACATCGTTAATGAAATGTATGTTAGTTATGATTGTGGTTTGATAAATGGTAAGCCATGCTAGTGTGATGAGCAAAGATATGAAGACCAATCCACCGGAAATTATCTGCAACACAAAAACACACTGGTTGAAGTGACAAACTACTTAAGTAATATCGTATAGAGGCAAGTCAAATTCTGCGTGATTTTTCTCAGATAGTGGGGTGCGGGTATTTGAATACCCGGTCCTAGTTCTACATTTCTGTGCTATTTCCTACGTTTAATAAAAAAAAGCCATTTGTAAAGAATCAATAAAACTATCTCAGCACACATCACACGCACGCACGCTCGCACGCACGCACGCACGCACACACGCACGCACGCACGCACGCACGCACGCACGCACACGCACGCACGCATAAACTACTCTGCCTACCAACACACATCTATAGATTCTGTGGGAGAAAGTACATTCATTGCATTGCCTAAACCCAAGAAACTAGCCGAATATTTCTCTAGCCTCAGGCCACTGGGCCTTTCCAGTTTTAGCTATGCCCCACCCATCTCTAGTTAAGCTCCACCCACGCTTCGCCCGTGTTGGAATCGATAGATCCTTAAACGCCCTGACTATCAATTTCCAGAAAACTATACAGGTAACATTCCCAACAATGGGAGGGCAAATTTGCCATACGAGTTATCTTCCTCAAGCTCGTATTTTCGTCAGACCCAAAACATCCAACAGCTCACCTGTATAGTCTTCTGGAAATTGATATTTAGTGCGTTCGAGGATCGATTGATCCCAACATGGGCGAAGCATGGTGGAGCTTAGCTATCGAGGGGCGGGGCATAGCTAAATCTGGAAAGGCCCATTTGGACCATCAATTAGGACGTTATAAGTGTCACGTGTGCCGGTGAATTAAATTGAACTCGGGCAATATTTCGCCAATGAGACGATTCATTATTCTACCATCAATTTAAGCCGCAGCTGAATTCCCTATTTACATTTCCCAACAGAGTGCTCGGGATATAAATCGTTCAGACTGTACATTTCTAGATGCCTAAACACCCTTTGCAATGCAACAAAGCAAATCATAGCATGTGATGCATTTATGTTGCACGAATCAACACAGCTTTTATGGCTGTGAAGCTGGATTCAGGATGTGTCTTTCGTTGAGCCCACAACCCCAAAAACTACAGCAATCCATACAGAATGAGAACCTCATATACCAAGACCTAGCCCGCCTCGCCGCACATAGGCCATGAGTCAAGACTCCAAAAGCACACACTCCCAACAATCTCACTCCAAGCATCCCACAGGCTAATTATTAACATTAGGTCTACATGATGATGGTGTTGATGATGCATTCACACTATTAACTATTCCAGCTCTACCAAGCGCACCATAACGACATACACAGCATTTTCACACCTTTACAGTTTGGCCCGATGTCTTTTGTCAACTTGCGAACCAGCCGGACGACGGTGGCAAGTCCTTGCTTCGCCAGTCCTAGCTATGCAGTGGCAAACATGTATAAACGTCTAACCATTTTCAACCTTGCTATTCCAGTATCTCAAATTGGGATAACAAGTGAAATATTTTTAATTCAATTCTGTTCATGGATTGATGGGGAAAATTTGTATATAACCCTATATACTTTGTACAAAGTCTGGGTGTAATAAATTTATCAGTATCATTATCATTACTATAAGTTCAAGCGTTCAATATAATCAACACCTTCAAAGCAAATTATAATCAAAAGTTTCAACAACTAAATTCTTACATCGTAAATAATGTATAATACGGTATTTGCAGGTCAAAAGGGTTAGTTCTCTTCGTTTCTTTTCCATTCAAGCGTGCCTACTAGGAATCATTCGTTTTCTGACGGAGACGACATTTTCTTTATTAGCTAACGTCTATATTTTGCGAGATCACTGATTAGGTCAAATGTGAAGGCAATAAAAGTTACCATATTCCCGCTCTCCCCACCTCTTAATGATAGTAGATAGCGAGCTCCTCGTGTACGTATACAGTAGAAAATGTCTAAATTAGACCCATTTAAAGGCCCACACGGTGGTAGCCCGCTAAGATACGTGGTCAAAAGACCATGCAACTTTAAAAATCGGCGACCTTATTGCCACTAAAACATTCACTGCAAAAAGTAATTTTTATTAAGCCACATACTGTCTTTAATGGAGGCTCTTCAATGTTTCACAATGTGCCCGTTACAGACAGGTGAAATTAGGCATCGATTTTCACCACGTTCAAACTCATTGATAAACGGTTTTGTGTTATCTGCAAATTTGTAAACGTTTGACTCTAAATATGAGATTACATCAACGTGACTTAGTCGCTATCAATCCAGTCGTCTGCCCGTCTTCCTTTTTATCCATAGCTCCTTCATTCCTTCCTTCCTTCCTTCCGTCATTCATCCATACATTTATCTATTTCTTCCCCCCACCCTCCCACCCTCCCCCTCTCTCTCCCTCCCTCCCCCTCCCGCCATCCATCCATCCATCCATCTATCCATCCATTCATTCATTCATTCATTCATTCATTCATTCATTCATTCATTCATTCATTCATTCATTCATTCATTTTTTAATTTATGTATTGATTTCCATCACTCAACCAAACACGTTCATCGACTTCCAATGCCAACATTGATGGGTTGGAGTGCCGTAAGGCCCGTGAATCAATAACAATTTAATCGTCGGCGTGGTAAAGAAATCACTCCAGCGTGACGTCCTTTCGCGCGCGCCTACCACATTGCTGTTTTCAACAAATATTTCTGATTTGAATATGATTTCCAACATTCAAATGCAAAAGGAAGTAACAAAGAATTATCACAAAAATATAATCTTTACAGATTCGTAATCTTGGATTTCCATACTTTCTGACAGATAGTATTATTAATTTTAGAGCTTCTGTTAAATGTTATAAATTCCCGTTCAAAGTAGAGAGATGCTCACATTTAATCATCAACATATAATATAACAAGAGCTCGGCAAACGGCGCATAATACCCCGCCCTGATGACAAACCGATGATGAGAGCTTTCAGAAAATAGCAATTTCATCCTCAGACCATACATGTCATCCAATGAAGTTCCAAAGTAATCTGTTAAACGGTCATCGAGTTATTGTCCGGAAACCAGATGCCCAGGCCATATTAGATTTAGGATCATCGTCGATTTCTATAAATCCAACAATCCTATGAGGTTTCAAAGCAATCCGATAAGCGGTAACGGAGTAATCATCCGGAAACCAATTTTCAGGATGGCCTACTGTGGCTGGCGGCCATCTTGGATTTTTGATCATCGTCAATTTCGATAAGTTTCTTCCCCCACCATAGTCCAACCATCTTATGATGTTTTATGGCGATCCGATAAACGGTAACGTAGTTATCATCCGGAAACCATTCTGCCGCCCGCACGCCAGCCCGCCCACCCGACTGCCTGCCTGGACGGACGGCGCCATTACATAATACCACACACACGCACGCATGCACGCACGCGCGCGCGCACACACATCCCGGCCAATATAAAAAGGAAGTAACTACTAACTTATGTAGATTATTATAATCTACCTCAAGTGATAGCTATGAAAATTTCCGTTCCGAGCATATGTGTTAAATTACAAACAAAATAGAAATAGAATAGGAAAATAAGGAGTTTATGAACATCTCTTTGTTATGTAGTAAATATCTGAACAAGTTAGGCGAGAAATATTGCGCATGCGTACTTGACTTCCGCCGTCATTGTTTGTCATGGCTGTCATTGGCTGAAACTAATTCTCTCAGTCAAATTAATGTTTATAAAATAGTACAGACATACAATTTATACAACAACGCTTTGACCGTCATCAATTATGCATTCGTGATGAACTTTTCATGAAGTCCTTGTATATGACGTCATTGTACACGTCACGTAGTTGAGCATGACGTGATATGTTGGAAGGATAAACTGGACTGGTCCATCGTGCTCTTGGACGGGATTGAAGAATTTTGTGAAATGTGACTGCGTTTCGTATCAAGGATAACATTTTCAGATTTACAAGAAACTCGCAGAGCGGCTTTGAAAAGGAAGCAGTTGAGCAGCAATAGACTAGGTACAGTATATGCTGATATCATTAGTTCTGATGAAGAAAAGTGAAGATGTAGTGTGCAGAGGGTGTTGCTTTCATTGATGAAGAAAAGTGAAGATGTAGTGTGCAGAGGGCGTTGCTTTCATTGATGAAGAAAAGTGAAGATGTAGTGTGCAGAGGGTGTTGCTTTCATTGATGAAGAAAAGTGAAGCTGTAGTGTGCAGAGGGTGTTGCTATCATTGATGAAGAAAAGTGAAGATGTAGTGTGCAGAGGGTGTTGCTTTCATTGATGAAGAAAAGTGAAGATGTAGTGTGCAGAGGGCGTTGCTATCATTGATGAAGAAAAGTGAAGCTGTAGTGTGCAGAGGGTGTTGCTTTGATTGATAAAGAAAAGTGAAGATGTAGTGTGCAGAGGGCGTTGCTATCATTGATGAAGAAAAGTGAAGATGTAGTGTGCAGAGGGCGTTGCTATCATTGATGAAGAAAAGTGAAGATGTAGTGTGCAAGGGTGTCGCCTTCATTGATGAAGAAAGGTAAAGATGTAGTGCGCAGAGGGTGTTGCTTTCATTGATGAAGAAAGGTGAAGATGTAATGTGCAAAGGGTGTTGCTGTCATTGATGAAGAAAAGTGAAGATGTAGTGTGCAGAGGGTAATGCTTTCATTGATGAAGAAAAGTGAAGGTGGTGTGTGCAGAGGTGTTGCTATCATTGATGAAGAAAAGTGAAGATGTAGTGTGCAAAGGGTGTTGCTTTCATTGATGAAGAAAAGTGAAGATGTAGTGTGCAGAGGGTATTGATGTCATTGATGAAGAAAAGTGAGGCTGTAGTGTGGAGAGGGTGTTGCTATCATTGATGAAGAAAAGTGAAGATGTAGTGTGCAGAGAGGGTTGCTATCATTGATGAAGAAAAGTGAAGATGTAGTGTGCAGAGGGCGTTGCCTTCATTGATGAAGAAAAGTGAAGCTGTAATGTGGAGAGGGTGTTTCTATCATTGATGAAGAAAAGTGAAGATGTAGTGTGCAAAGGGTGTTGCTTTCATTGATGAAGACAAGTGAAGATGTAGCATGTAGAGGGTGTTGCTTTCATTGATGATGAAAAGTGAGGATGTAGCATGTAGAGGGTGTTGCCTTCATTGATGAAGAAAAGTGAGGCTGTAGTGTGGAGAGGGTGTTGCTATCATTGATGAAGAAAAGTGAGGCTGTAGTGTGGAGAGGGTGTTGCTATCATTGATGAGGAAAAGTGAAACTGTAGTGTGGAGAGGATGTTTCTTTCATTGATGAAGAAAAGTGAAGATATAGTGTGCAGAGGGTGTTGCTTTCATTGATGAAGATAAGTGAAGCTGTAGTGTGCAGAGGGCGTTGCCTTCATTGATGAAGAAAAGTGAAGGTGTAATGTGGAGAGGGTGATGCTATCATTGATGAAGATAAGTGAAGCTGTAGTGTGCAGAGGGCGTTGCCTTCATTGATGAAGAAAAGTGAAGGTGTAATGTGGAGAGGGTGATGCTATCATTGATGAAGAAAAGTGAAGATGTAGTGTGCAAAAGGTGTTGCTTTCATTGATGATGAAAAGTGAAGATGTAGCATGTAGGGGGTGTTGCTTTCATTGATGATGGAAAGTGAGGATGTAGCATGCAGAGGGTGTTGCCTTCATTGATGAAGAAAAGTGAAGCTTTAGTATGGAGAGGGTGTTGCCTTCATTGATCAAGAAAAGTGAAGATGTAGTGTGCAAAGGGTGTTGCCTTCATTGATGAAGAAAGGTGAAGATGTAGTGCACAGAGGGTGTTGCTTTCATTGATGAAGAAAGGTGAAGATGTAATGTGCAAAGGGTGTTGCTGTCATTGATGAAGAAAAGTGAAGATGTAGTGTGCAGAGGGTATTGCTTTCATTGATGAAGAAAAGTGAAGGTGGTGTGTGCAGAGGTGTTGCTATCATTGATGAAGAAGAGTGAAGATGTAGTGTGCAGAGGTGTTGCTATCATTGATGAAGAAATGTGAAGCTGTGGTGTGGAGAGGATGTTGCTTTCATTGATGAAGAAAAGTGAAGGTCTAGTGTGCAGAGGGTGTTGCTTTCATTGATGAAGAAAAGTGAAGGTGGTGTGTGCAGAGGTGTTGCTATCATTGATGAAGAAGAGTGAAGATGTAGTGTGCAGAGGTGTTGCTATCATTGATGAAGAAATGTGAAGCTGTGGTGTGGAGAGGATGTTGCTTTCATTGATGAAGAAAAGTGAAGATGTAGTGTGCAGAGGGTGTTGCTTTCATTGATGAAGAAAAGTGAAGATGTAGTGTGCAGAGGGTGTTGCCTTCATTGATGAAGAAAAGTGAAGCTGTAGTGTGCAGAGGTGTTGCTATCATTGATGAAGAAATGTGAAGCTGTGGTGTGGAGAGGATGTTGCTTTCATTGATGAAGAAAAGTGAAGGTTTAGTGTGCAGAGGGTGTTGCTTTCATTGATGAAGAAAAGTGAAGATGTAGCGTGGAGAGGGTGTTGCTTTCATTGATGAAGAAAAGTGAAGATGTAGTGTGCAGAGGGCGTTGCCTTCATTGATGAAGAAAAGTGAAGATGTAGCGTGGAAAGGGTGTTGCTTTCATTGATGAAGAAATGGGTCCTTTTGCTGAGCTGCTACCAAATGAGGAATACAAACTGGTAGTCAAATATATCACGTTATAATGAATTACGGCATGTGTAGGGTGACATCACAAGCAATTGCACAATGAATGATGTATCTAAGGCCGACATAAACGCGTAATAGTCGGTCAGGTTATACGAATGTATGTCTTTACTATTTAATAAACATTCTGATGAATACAACAACAACCCCTATTCAACAGCTTACCTGTATAGCTTTCTGGAAACTGAGACTCAGGGTTCGATCGATCCCAACACGAGCAAAGAATGTGCGGAGTTTAGCTAGAGATGGGCGGGGCATGGCTAATAGATGTATCCATAGCTGCATAACAGCTCAATGCCACACACCTATTTGTGGATGCAGTTGTAACGCCAGACTCACTCTAACCAGGAGTCATACACAGAGACCACTATTTTCCTAAATAGATCTACCAGTATTAATATCAGGCATCTTCAACTCTAAAGCGATCGTCAGCACCGTGCCTTTCAAACACAGAACTGAACAATCAATCGCCGCTACGATGCATGTATTGGTTTAGATTCGGCTTGATGTTGGACTTACGCTGCAGGCTTACACATGGCATAACACAATAAACACGTCGCTTTAACCTGTGACCTTGTGAGAACTTGAATTGCCATGTGGCAGTCACGCGTGAGAGCGCTTGTAAAACAAAGACGAATTCACTAGCAACTACAAATGATAGATCCGGTTCCTACCTTGCCTATAAGCTGGATATAGTAAAACACAACAGACATAATATTTCAGCCGTAACATTGCCTGACCTTAAATTGTAATAGGATAGACTTGCTAATTGACGATAATTGACGACATGACAGTGTAGTGGGAACTTTAGGCCCGTTTTACAAGTCGAACTTTCGGTCGCGGTAGTGGCTTCGCCACAACCAGAATAAATAACGTATTTTGATTGACACATTGTATATGTGATATTGGCTTTCGATGCTTGCTACTTAAAAGTATATTTACCCACCCTCTAGTTTTCACTTGCCCACCCCAATTTTACTCCCATGGTGACGTCCCTGTTGGTTTGTACTTACCTGTATCTTTTTAGCTTGTCTAAAGCGAACGTATTGAAATAGTCGCCTTAACATTTTAGCGTCCTGAATCCATCACCTAGGGTTACTACCTCAGTTACTAATGAATATGATAAACACCTATAGGCCTACATAAAATCTGTCTGGACAATTTAACACTTGAATGTCAGTGTTTCGTCGTTCAAGATATAGGCATATATACAGAAAATGTGTTGACTATTTTGAAACTAATTTGACTGCCTTAGGCAGCAACAGCTCCCAGTCAAATACCTATGGTGCTATAGGCAGGTGGTCTCTGAATACAGGTAGCATGCTAGATGCTATATGGCTTCTGGAGCCAATACGCAGTCGTTCTTTTAAGGTATGTGCTTCTACGGCCACCTGCCTTAAAGGACAACCAGTCGTTAAATTAAAGCGACAATCTGTTTTTTAATCACCTTATATGGAAGCATCGCCCAGATTGACATCATCGCATGCCGACGAAACCACCGGCCACATATCCCACACAGAGCGTATCATGTGTCTTTACAGTGACTTATCAACGTATTTTGATATATCGCAAGTGAAGCGAAGAAATCACTCACCCGTGACAAAGCAGAGTACGCATGAAGAGGTATTGTGTTCCCATCTTTGGCGTATAAACTTGACATCGACATCGAGTTATTTATGCTCAGAGCGTATTGGGCCTGCATGATATATGGGAAGAATGTTTGATATTCATGTACACAGTAGCCAGAGCTTAAATTCGTAATAGAAAATAACTTAATCAATAGCGTAATAAATTAATAACCATGTTTATGCTGTTGTCATTAGTGTCATTGTTGCCATTTATGTTTGAATAACTGAAAAAAATTCTCTTTGCTGTTCTAGCCATTATCATTGTTGCCGGCGTGTGAGACATAACTCATGCTATATTAGACACAATTTCCTTTAAAAACTCAATCCCAGCGACGTAGATTTCCGGAATGACATTTCTATACACTACTACGCCGCTGCCGCCGTTGCAGTTGTTGTTGTTGTCGTCGCCGTCGTCGTCGTTGCTGCGGTTGCTGCTGCTGTTGTTGCGGATGCTGATGTCGTTGCCGCTGCAGTTGCCGTTGCCGCTGCCGCTACCGTTGCCGCTGTCGTTGTCGTTGTCTTTGTCATTGCCAATACCATATCATCGGTACTACTATTAATGGCTTAATGATACTAAGTCACTAGACAGTCATTTCCTAGTGGGCCGCCTATCTTGCCTGAGATTAGCATATGATGATGGGTATGATGAGGAATAATTTTCTTAGAAGTTTTAGATTATTGTGGAAAGTAGTTTTGACAATTTAAAACAATCTTGATGATTGACCTAATATTTGTGCAAGTTTTCTAGTCTTTCTTTAACGAAATGGTCAAACACAAATAGAAAATGAAACTTGTCGAAAATGTTGATATTTTACATGGATGACCAAATAAGCTCTCCCATTGATTGGCATTCCCTCCCATCGAACTTTCTCTCCTAACAGGTGGTGGTTGCCAGTCTTAGATCTCGTCATTGTGATTATATTCCTATCTCCAAGTCTTAGTAAGTATGTTTTCATTTTCTAAGCTTATAAGAATTCCACAATTGTCCCATTTGACCCACGTGTTTTTGGTCCTCAAGATTTGTACGTGCGTTTATGGAAAGACCTACCGTACTTTACCACTCAGTTTTTCTTTGAAGACTCTCGCGGTAGATGCAACGACTACAGATTCTTGTAGATTGTTCCGTCTCTCAACTACTCTGGATGGAAAATGGTAAGAAATTTTTTAGTAGATCTGTGTTGCATCTTTCTTCAAGAGGTACGAAGGAACGTCATCGTAGGTCCTTTAGAGATCGCTGGAAATGTATTGTTGGATCTGTGCACGTAATACCCATAGCACACTGTAGGAGAGTGTACAGCGATAATTCCTACACGGTGGGTAAAATACAATTCCCGGTTGTGGAAAAGCGTGTCCACAGTAAGGCTATTTAATTACGTTGCCATTAAAATGTAGTAAAATGCTGTTTTCATTGTATATTATAAGCCCGTAATGTAGCTGTGACGTAGCAATAAGAATTATCTTCAAGGTGTTAATGTCCACAGCGCCTCCAAGCGCTCAATATACCACTTATATAGGCCTATTAATTAACCATTTAACGGCCGAGATTTGTAAAAAAAGAAGAGCGTGTTGCTCATTGAATACAATCCATTTGCAAGCCAAGAGAAGACTTGGGGAAAGTTGATCGGTTAAAACATACTCAGTCTTCTTTGATTTTAACCGTGAAATCGTAAAATATAGGTTTTGAGTCTTGATAAAGAAGAATGTGAAACTTTAAACATCTCGGAAACCGCAGTAGGGAACTGGTCGAAACTTGGGAAATATGATTTGGGACCAATAGGCATTTAAGTTTGTTTAAGGGAAGTTAGTACATTAAAAATCATGACCGCCATACATCAATCAGATTTCAGTATTTTGGCGGCCATATTGGAATCGTTTGTTTATTGATTTTGAAGCCGAAATTGACTTTGATTAGGTTTTTGCGCATGTTGATCGCAAATTTGCCACCTTCAAATCTGTGGGATAAACGGTTTGGCGATCATCTAGGATCTTTGGCCAAAAAAAGCTTCCAGAGTATAGTATTGAGAAAAGTAAAATATCTTCTCGAGAACCACCTGAACAACTTTAACCAAATTTGGGCGAAAGCATCCGTGGGTCATATGGATCTAAGTTTATTCAAACGAGGCAGATCTGCCAATATGACAGACGGCCATTTTGAATTCTGGCCGATTTTTCAAAACATGTTAAATATATTTATCGTATGGGGAGTAGATATGCGACTTGGTGGGCGCAAAACTGATTGGTCGAGAGCAGGTCATGTGCCGTACCGAGGCATGCAATGGATGGGAACATGTCCACAAGAGGTCGCGTGATCAGCTCTCTACCAATCAAAATTGTGGCTATATCGGCTTTAACATTCAATCCATATGTAGTTCTTCAATAGATTGATCTATCGTTCGTTGCTGAAGAGACAATGTCAGCCCAATCCAAACACCAGTGGTGGGGTCGCGAGGACAGGTGGTGCTGAATGTGGCCAAGCTATAACGCTGTTAAGTACACTAGGTAAATTATTTACAAAAATTCTGAACAATAGGTTAAATACATGGGCGGAATTAAACGGTAAATACGTAGAAGCGCAGGCAGGTTTTAGGACCGGTATGGGTACCGTAGATAATATATATGTCCTAAGTGGTGTAATTTCTCACTTGTTAAATAAAGGGAGGAAGTTGTACTGTGTCTTTGTCGATTATACAAAGGCGTTTGACTACGTGGTGCATGACTGTTTATGGTAAAAATTGTTAAAAATAGGTGTTACGGGAAACATGATAAATATTATTATGTCAATGTACAATGACGTAAACACTCGAGTTAGAGTAAATTCTACCTTATCGCAATATTTTACATGTCGAACCGGAGTAAGACAAGGGGAAAGTTTGTCGCCGTTCCTTTTTGCCATGTATGTATACGATCTTGAAGATGAGCTGTATAGAAAGGGAGGGAACGGGGTGGATATATATATGTTAAAATTATTTCTAACACTATATGCCGACGATATAATATTAATGGCAGAAAGTAGGCGCAGTTTGCAGAGAGAGAGAGTTAGATATTCTAACAGATTATTGCAAGCGATGGTGTTTAACCCTGAATATTGACAAAACACAGGTCATGGTTTTCAGGCGCGGGGGTAGACTCGGAGATGGGGATAAGTGGTACCTTGACGGGTCTGAATTAGAAATAGTGAAACATTTTAAATACTTAGGAATTTTATTTAGTACCACAGGTTCCTTTACGGAGGCTCAGAGAACTTTAGAGGAGCAAGGGCAAAAGGCTGTATTTTCATTACAACAATCATGTAGCAAGTTTGTAGGGTTAAAGCCAGATCATTACTGTAAACTGTTTGACAAACTGGTGACACCAATATTATCTTATGGTAGTGAGGTATGGGGGTTCCACCGAGGTTACGAAGTCGAAAAGTGTCATCTTAGGTTTTGTAAACAGATTTTAAAAGTAAAGCAAAGTACCCCAAATTGTATTATATTTGGGGAGTTGGGGAGGGTGCCTCTGTACCTGATGAGAAAAGTAAGAATTTTAAAATATTGGTTCAAGATCCTGGAATCTGACGATCACAAATTAGTAAAATGTCTGTATAAAGCAATGTTTAACGACTGGTTTAATAATAATTACTGTAATAACTGGGTCAGAAAACTTCGAGATGTGTTATGTACTCGCGGATTTAATTATGTATGGGAAACGCAAGCCGAGGATCTCGATAGGGGACATTTTTCTATTCTGTACAAGCAAAGGGCTATGGATAATTTCACCCAAGAATGGAAGGAGCAATTAGAAAATAGAGGTAAATGTAGGTTATATAAACATATTTCGCTGGATTTATCATATAAACATTATTTAGACAAAGTTAGAATTGCCAAACACAGACAGGCGTTGTGCCAGCTTCGAACGGGTTCGCATAAGTTACATGTAGAAACGGGTCGATGGCATAAGCCTTTAGCAACACCGTTGATTGAGAGAATATGCTCCTCATGCGACGATCTGGAAGACGAGTACCATTTTATTTTAGTTTGCCCACTATATCAAGAATACCGAAAGAAAAGTATAAAACCCTACTATTGGAAACACCCAAGTGTTTATAAATTGACCGAATTATTAATTTCCACACATGATCAGGTTCTGAAGGGACTCGCGGCATTTACTTACAACGCATTTTTGAAGCGGGCTGAACTCGTAGAATGAGTGCTTCCTCAGCAAGACACCGTAGTCTCCCTAAATTATATACATAATGGTGCTCGGTAATAGGTTGATTGCGCAATTTTGGTGAAAATCTTACATTTTAGGAAGCAGTCATCGGAAACTGTCAAAACACATTTGCACATTTATCAAACTTTGCTACAAGAAGTGTGTGGTCGTAAGCTCTCAAATAGGTTCACAATCAACGTTGTTCGGTAAATATCTTGCTATGCTGAATCTGAGGGTCCTATGCCCCGGGTGAGCGTTAGGCCATTTGTTTTATCCTAGATATGATATGATATGATATTTTTTTTAGCATTTTTGCCGGTTTAGGCAAATCATCATAAATTACGCGAGACAATCAATACAACTTACAGTAATTAAAGGTGCATGCTCGCGCCAGAATGCTTGAGAATGGAATTGTTGAGATTATGTGCTTTTGAGGGCTTGGATTGTGTGCCTCGATGTAGTGGGGCGGGGTGAGTCATGGCGCATGATGATTTGATTCCATATAAATAAATTTCGTAAGGTTAGTTGTGAATTTGGATGGGAGACTCGTGCCTCTAATTCAATTTAGCAGCTTAAAGAAATTATATTAATTAATATGCGTGGTCAACTCATCACGTGCTGGAATTTATTTCGTTGCATTGCATCTGGGTGCGCAATTTAGGCCTCTAGGAGCATGTCGTTTAGCAATTTTATTTTCGGGCATTCAGCTGTGGATATGCACCTTTAAGGTCTATGCACACACACGCACGCACGCACGCACGCACGCACGCACGCACGCACGCACGCACGCACGCACGCATATATATATATATATATATATATATATATATATATATATATATATATATATATATATATATATATATATATATATATATATATGGTAAAATGGACCCTTCCAGGTATATCCCTTGATCATATGACATCATAATCAACTACGTGATCTGTAAGATGACGTCACAATCATGACGCCATGAATGCCTCGATATAGTCAGTCTTAAACGATTAATAGTCTGACACGTACGAATTCACCTTTCCAAAGTATCCATTAATCATCTGACCTAGTATGACGTCATAATCAGTTCCGCGCGTGTGTGATGACGTCACAATCATTACGTCACAAAGGGTTCCATATAGACAGTCATCAAATCTCAAAGAGTCTGACACGTTGTATAAATTGTATGTCTTTGTAATTCTTTGCTATTTAATAGACATGCTGTTGGATGATTTGAGGCTGGTTTGACTGGGCGCTGTTGCTGCGTTAGGCAGGACCGGCGCCCAGTCAACTTAGCCTCAAGATACCCACCAGCTCATCTGTATAGCTTTCTGGAAATCGATAATCAGGCATAATCTATTGTATAGTGTACATATTTCGACTTTATGGATAATCAATGCATGTATTAATTTATTGTTTATGAACGTATATAATAGCTGACCGTCATTGTAGGTTTATACTCTGTACACTCAAGGGCCTATGGCCTAATGTGGTATCAATAAATCAAATCTATAATGTGATCGGACATGTGTGTTCCTGGCTGAAGAGACAATGATAAGGTTGATCGTGGCACACAGGGCTGGGCGTTGGCGAAGATGGATGGTGTGGAATGTGGCCAAGTTATATATAATGTGTTCGGACATGTGTGTTCCTGGCTGCAGAGACAACGGTAAGGTCGATCCAAACACAGGGCGATGTGGGCGTTTGAGAGGGTGAATGGTGTGGAATGTGACCAAGTTATAATGTGTTTGGACATGTGTGTTACTGGCGGAAGAAACAATGGCAAGTTTGATTGAAACACAGTGTGTGGAGATCAGCAGGACGGGTGGTATGGACTGCAGACAAGACAATAAATCAACCAATCCTATTTCTGGTTGTTCTGAGACTACAGGTCATACTACCGCATGGGTCCTGCGCGACTATTCATTTGCAGACTGAGAGGCTATTTTTGAAATTTTACAATAGGAATGACTCGCTTGATAAACCTCAACAGCCATTCCACAGATAAGCTTATAAAAATAGGTATCTCTCGATTTGCATGGCTGACAATGTCAACGACAGCGTGCATGTGTGTATGGGTGCATGCGTGTTGGAATGTAGGTATGCATGCGTTCGTGTGTACGTGCATGTGTGTGCGTGCGTGCGTGCGTGCGTGCGTGCGTGCGTGCGTGCGTGGGTGGGTGTGTGTGTGTGGGTGAGTGGGTGGTTGGGTCATGTATGGGTGGGTTGGTGGGCGTGCGTGCGTGCGTGCGTGCGTGCGTGCGTGCGTGCGTGCGTGCGTGCGTGCGTGCGTGCGTGCGTGCGTGCGTGCGTGCGTGCGTGCGTGCGTGGGAGGTCGTGCATGCAGGTGTGTACTGCCGCCGCACAAGCGGATGTGCATGCAGGAGCACTAGTAATGCAGGCGTGCGTGTGTACATGCATGCGTGTGTGTGTGTGGGTACATGCATGCATGTGTGTGCGTGCGTGCGTGCGTGCGTGCGTGTGTGCGTGCGTGTGTGCGTGCGTGCGGGCGTGCGTGCGTGCGTGGTATGATGGGGTGGGATGAGGGATGGTGGGGTTAGGGAGGAGGAGTGGTGTGGAATCATTTCACAGCTAAAATTTTCAAAAAGAGATCTGTCGTTTTTCATATGGCTGAGAATGTCAATGACAGAGCACTCTCACAAGTACGAACGCACTCGTACTTATAATATGGAGTCAGCAACAGTGACAGAAACAACAACAACAACACCATCAGCAAAAATTAACCCTACCACCATCATCAACACCAGTGGGATGTGCATGTATCATGGTGTGCATGCATGCGTGTGTGCATGCGTGTGTGCACGCAGGCATGCATGTATATGTGTGTGCGTGCATGGGCGCATGCAAGGATGTTTTACGTGCATGCATGTGTGAGTGTGGGCATGCATGCATGCAGGTGAACATGTGTGGGCGTAGTTTGGGGGTGTGGGTGGGTGGGACGGTAGGGGAGGGGGTGCACATTTGGACATGCGTACATAAGCTTAAGTATATAGTGATAAGGAATAGCAGAGCTTAAAAACCTGAAGCATATTTTTTTAATTTGCCCCTAGAATGACTGACTCCCTTCTTAAGCCAGCTATTCCAGTAATAAGTTTTCCACAGTAATTTAGTTAATTGATTCCTCATTAATAATTCTTGGAGCTATGCATTGCCAACATCATATAACACTACACCAATTAGTGCATACACTGCGTGCAACGTATTCAAAGGCGACATGTAAATAATCTTGCATTGTATAAAAATCGCTAATGTTCATGGGAATCAACTTATATCACTTCCATTAAAACTTGTAGCAAAAATTACATGGAGCACCAGAAAGGGGCCACCCAAAGCAGGTAGTCCATTAGTCTGAATCAGTTTTCACTCCAATAGATTATAGTTATAGTTCCGCCCATTTCTAGCTAAGTTCCACCCATGCATTGCCCGGGTTGGGGTGGATCCTACCCTGAAAGTCCAGAATCCCTGTACAGACATTTGGGCATGCGTACGGTCGTGCATGCATGCGTGCATGATTGTGCGCGTGTTGATGCGCGAGTATGTTCAGAGCTGTATCTCGAAAAACTACTGAGCCCGATTTTGACTTAAATTGCAACACAACCTATAATACTCAAACACTTGCAGTGGTCTGTTGCCACTACGCAATAAATCACTGATGCCATTACTGGCTGTTCCGAGCCTATGGGGCATAGTAAATCTATTATATATATATATAGGTATATAGAGATAGGCTTTTTCCCCAGACCTAGTTCAACCACTCTATGCAGTTCCTAAGCGATCTGATCAACGGTAACGGAGTTATCATCCAGAAACCACTCTGGCACTCGTCCACTCAACCGCCTGCCCCTTCACCCACCCGGACGGATGGCACCATCACATAATGCCTCGCCAATTTTTTCGCAATGTATAGGAACACATGGATTTCTGTGTTTGTGTATATGTAGCGACCAGATAACCAATTTAGCCAATTTGTAAACGGTGCAGGGCATGGCCGTTTGTAAATGGCGCTGACCCATATAGAAATTTGTCATCGGCGCGACCGTTTGTAAACGAAATAGGCACCCCCATAACAAAATGTCATATGAGTCTGCACCGGTTACAAATGGGCAACTCGGTAACAAATTGGCATATGGTCCATACACTGTTTCCAAATAGGCGCCCTGATAACAAATTGCCATCTGGGTCTGCATCGTTTACAAACGGCTCAGTCGGTAGATGTTTTCCTTCTGCTAGATGCACAAGCGATAGTAATATCATATAGATGTGTGGGTCAGTGAACCAAGCAATGGACCTTTCCGGTTTTAGTGATGCCCCGCCTATCTCTAGCTAAGCTCCACCCACATCTCGCTCATGTTGGGATCGATCGATCTCTGAACACCCGTACTATCAATTAAAAAAGAAACTACACAGGTAAGCTGTTGAATATTTTGAAACTAATTTGACTGAGTGCTGTTGCTGCCTAACCATGTTTATTAAATAGCAAAGAATTGCAATATTTGATGACGGTCTATATGGAACCTTTTGCGACGTAATGATTGTGACATCATCATACACCCGCTGAGCTGATTATGATGCTATACGAGGTCAGATGATGGATGGCTACTCTGGAAAGGTGAATTGGCAAGCTCAGTGAAGTTAGCTGGATATTGGATATTGGATATTGAATATTCAATTTCCTGTAGCAGGATATTGGATATTCAATTTCCTTTAGCAGGATATTGGATATTCAATTTCCTGTAGCTGGATAGTGGATATTCAATTTCCTGTAGCGGGATATTAGATATTCAATTTCCTGTAGCGGGATATTGGATATTCAATTTCCTGTAGCGGTATATCGGATATTCAACATATATGCACCCAGGCTAATCAGCTGCTGGCTAACGTACATGCGGTAGGTCGAGGGGCGTGGCCTACTGCACATTGGGCAATGCGATGGCAGACAGGTGGCTGGCTGGTGCGCCCGCTCGGACCTCTCGCGAAAGCGTACTGCACTGACCGAGTATACTGACTGAGCTGTGGTTATTGGAATGGTGCAGGTGGCCTGCCCGCCTGGTGCCGCGTGCATGCCGAGCGGATGGCAGTAGGGCAAGGCGGATTAAATGTCTTCGGTTGAATATTCGGTTGATTGGAGGGTTATGGATATGGAGTTGGGGTGGGTAGGTCCGTGGGTGGCTGGCTGGGTGGGTAGATGAATTGATGGGTGGAGAAGGGGTGGGCCGACCCGCCTGCTCGGTCCTCTACCGATTGCCTATTGCTCTGATCGGAGATACTGACTCGGTTGTGGTTAGCAGAGTACAGCGGGCAGCCCTGGCCGCCAGGTGCGGTGTGCATACCGAGCATGTGATAGTAGGGCAAGGCAACTTCTCAGTATCCATGGTGTGCCTCAGGAATTGAGAGGACTGTTTGAGATGATGTAATTGAAGACAGGCATAAGTTTAGCAAAGGTATACCGATAAATTCTCACACAAAAGATATATTGAATATTGACTATCCTGTAACCAGATATTGGATATTCAAATTGCTGTAAAGGGATATAGGATATTCGGTTGATTGGTGTGTAATGGATATTGGTTGGGGTGGGTGGGTGAGTACGTGGATAACTGGCTGTGTGGATGGATGAATTGATGGATTGGTGGAGAGGGGCGGGCCACGGCTCTTGCTTGATCCTCTAGCGACAGCGTACTACTCTGATCGAGTATACGGAGTGAGCTGTGGTGATCCGAGTGTCGTGGGCGGCTTGCCAGCCTGATGCCGCTTGCATACAGAGAGCATGGCAGTACGGCAAGGCTGATTAAATATCTTAGGTTGAATATTCGGTTGATTTGTGGGTTATGGATATTGGGTTGGGTGGGTAGGCGTGCGGGTGCCTGGCTAGGTGGATAGATAAATTGATTGATGGATGGATGAAGGGAGGGGGTGGGAGTGAGTGAGAGAAGGGGTAAGGGAGTGAGGAGTTAAGAAGGGAGGGAGGTAGTTATGGATGGATGGATGGAGGGCGCGAGAGCGTGAGGGACGGAGGAAGGAATGAAAGAAGGAAGGAACGGAGGAAGGAAGGTAGGAAGGCAACATGGATGGATGGGTGAATGGATGGATGGATGGATGGATGGACGGATGGACGGATGGATGGATGGATGGATGGATGGATGGATGGATGGATGGATAGATGGATGGATGGATGGATGGACAATCCGTGGCGGGTGGTGTGGTATAGAGTGGGTGCTGGTGTGGTGTCATGTGGTGTGGTGGGTGAGTGTGTGTGGTTTTGTTGGGAGGTGTAAGTGGATGAATGTGTGCGTGCGTGCGTGCGTGCGTGCGTGCGTGCGTGCGTGCGTGCGTGCGTGTGTGTGTGATTTTGTTGGGATGGATGGAGGATGGGAGGAAGGGGGTTAAGGAGCGAGGAAGGGAGGGCGGAATGGATGGATGGATGGATGGACGATCCGTGGTGGGTGGTGTGGTGTAGAGTGGGTGTTGGTGTGGTGTGGTGTGGTGGGTGAGTGTGTGTGGTTTTGTTGGGAGGTGTAAGTGTATGTGCGTGCGTGCGTTCGTGCGTGCGTGCGTGCGTGCGTGCGTGCGTGCGTGCGTGCGTGCGTGCGTGCGTGCGTGCGTGTGTGTGCTGTTAGGTGATGTGGTGGGGTGGGGTGTGTGTGCGTGGTGTGTTTGGTGTGGGTGTCTGTGTGGTGTGTGCACGTGCATGCATACGTGCGTGCGTGCGTGTACGTCTGCCTGCCAGCGTACGTGCGTGGGTGCGTGCGTGCATGCGTGAA
This sequence comes from Chaetoderma sp. LZ-2023a, assembly GCA_034401795.1. Classification (NCBI taxonomy): domain Eukaryota; kingdom Metazoa; phylum Mollusca; class Caudofoveata; order Chaetodermatida; family Chaetodermatidae; genus Chaetoderma; species Chaetoderma sp. LZ-2023a. Next base: position 178,987,994 of record CM067359.1, read on the forward strand.
TGGATGGTTGGATGGATGGAGGGTGGGAGGAAGGAGGTTAAGGAGCGAGGAATGGAGGGCGGAATGGATGGATGAATGGATGGATGGAGGGAGGAAGGTGCGGAGGGAAGGCATTAAGGAGGGCGGGAGGGCGGGAGGGCGGAAGTTAGGGAGGGAGGGAGGGAGGGAGTTAATGAGGGAGGGAGGGTGGGATGAATCGATGGATGGATGGATGGATGGATGTCAGCAATAGGCCACGCCCATCGACCTATGTACGTTATGTACGTTAGTCCACGACTGATTAGCTCAGGTGCATATATGTTGAATATCCAATATCCTGCTCCAGGAAATTGAATATCCATTATACCGCTACAGGAAATTGAATATTTCCACGTTACAGGAAATTGAAAATTCAATATCCAATATCCAATATCCAGCTAACTTCACTGAGCTGATTTGGTATGCGATTCAGTTTAGTACAAATACTTATGGCATTCACATATGTTTTTTGCGAAATATGTAATTCTTCATTTGTATATATAATAACTAAACGTTAACGCTGAAAACTATATATTTTTCGGAAAACAACAGAAATATGTCTTTAAAATATATGATGTGTTGAGATATTGTGGTCACTTTCTATTTATACTGGACATTTAGCCAACGCATTTAAGCTGAAAAACTTGAGCAAATTGAGTTATTAATAAACGCAGGAGTAAAATGTGCTTAGCACATGTATTGTGTACTTACCTACTGTGTAGGAATTATTGCTGTACACTGTATTTATAAATCTCAATCAATCTGTACCTCTGCTTCTGTCATCTAGTGTAGTGGAAGGTGATTGATTCCACAGTTGCTTGTTTATTTGTGCAACTTTTCTAATCGTTTTTTTGTCTTTGAAACTGACTTGAATTGGAGGTGTTGCTGCCATATTAGTTTCAAAATGTCCAAGACCGTACCTATATAGTTATCTTGAACGGATGAATCAACTTTTAGCCATGTCCCACCCATGTCTAGCTAAGCTCCGCCCATGCTCTGTGCGTGGTGAGATCGATGTATATACTTTGAATTCCGAATTCCTATGGCAGCAACAGCGGCCAGTCAAATTAGTTTCAAAATATTCAACAGAATGTTTATTACATTGTAAAGACATACAATTCGTACAACTTGACAGACTATTAAGTGCTAATGACAGACTTGATTGTGACGTCAATACTTGATCAACATATTGGATTCCTTTATTGGGATTCTGGGAATTCGGTGATCAAATCGTTAGAATCAAAGTGGGCATATATTAGAGCAGGGAATGGCTAGAAGTGGGAGTAGCATAGTTAGAAATGTATCCCTGTATTTGTGGACAGACAGACACGTCTTGGTGTAATGCCAAGAATGCCTCACGTTTAATGTAACATTTCTTTAACAGATATGCGAGGCCCGGTGACACAAACATGCTTCTCCGTAAATGACAATGTAACGTAATGATATTGGCCCCTGCACCGCTAGCCAACGCGCAAATTCGATATTGGCACGTTACAGCTGTACAATGTACGTGGGCAATCAGAATGATATGTGCTCTAGGAAACAGGTGGTTAGTTAATAACTATAGAAGGATACAATCCGTTACTCAACTATGTGACGTCATAATCAAACACGTCACATGCTAGCTGACATCACAATCACATTGACGTGTCTCCGTCATGAAAATCAACAAGTCCGTGACGAAAGTATAGGAATTGTATATCTTTAATGAATTTACAATTCAATAATCATTCTGTTGAATATTTCGAAACTAATTTAACTGGGAGCTGTCCTGCTATAAGAAGCAACAGCGCCCAGTCAAATTAGTTTTAAAATATTCAACAGCTTACCTGTCTATGTACCTTGAAATCTAGATACTGGAAGTTAATATTTCAAAGTTTCAAATCGATTCCGACCCGTGTAAAAAGTGGGCGTAGCTTAGCTAGAAATGGACGTGGCTTAGCTAGAAATGGGCGGCCATTGATAGAAATGGATCCATGTACTCATTTGCTAAGTAGATCAATTGCACTTCCTTAATCGTGTGTCTTTGTGAATATCTGTTTTAAAGAACAGCCAGTTTTGACACACAAAGCAAGTGGCTGCTATAGACAGGCTTTGCTGAATATGAATTGCACTCCCTATTTGTCAGAAGACACTATTTAACCCTTTAATATCTAAATTTGGTCCAGAAAAATCAAAATATTTCCTTATTGAATGTTCATTTGCAGGCCAAGAGAAGAGTATTTTTGCAAATTTACCACTGTAATGGCTGGCTCTGTTACCGAACCAGTCATTTCAGTGGTAAAATTTCAAAGATACTCTTCTCATGGCCTGCAGATTGTCATTCCTCCAGACCACTGCAGAGGCCGGTTTGGGACGGTTTCGTCATGAAAGGGTTAACAACTGACTAGGATGTTAGATTGAGCTAAACAAAGAGTGCCCAGTATCCAAATACCTGGCAGAAATATTGACCATCAAAGCATAGTCCACATATATATCACTGAAAAAGTTTGCATAACATTTTTATTACTAAAGTATACAAATGGAACAGCGTTAAATTGCTAAAATAAATGGAATACTGATGTAGGTACTTAGTATTGTCTGCTACACAACCCGCTAGGAGCATATTATTAATACTCTATATTATAGATGCGATATGCAAAGTCCTCTAGACGACAAGGAAGTGACGTAAGTAACACATGTTTCTACCAGATATAAAATTGTATTGGCTGTGTTAATCTAACACTTTATTCGACTACGTAATAGAATTAGAGACACAAACACAGTAATTTGGAGAGTATTATAACGGCCTAAAAATACTGAAATTATGCCTTTGACGGTGTTATAAGCAATCTATATCTATAACTGTGTGTGATCGTTGGCCATACTGGATGTTGCTATGTATAGTGCACAAGCACGTTGGACACAAATACTCCATTATTAAGATTATATATCTGGTAGAAAATATATAAATTTGATTCACCAGACGTTGTTCAATTTTTCTTCCAATTTACGAAAGGGAATTGAGTCACGCTTGGAGGTCTACGTTAATCAGTGATACTCGGACACGCGCGCTTGATTTTTACCGAACTCGCGTCACCAACTCGTCCCATCGTGAAGGTATCGGGATAAACACTCTATAGCTTAATATCTATGTAATTAATACATAACGTGATAGTTCATGTTCCGTCATCGTAAAGTCTGTGCATAGCAACAGTTTTCTGTATATGGTTGGTGTGTATCAAGGTAGTTAAGTTAGTTGCTCAACCACGACAGTTGCAATTTTGAATTCATATAAATAGCAACAGTCAAGCTAATAAATGATTATACAATATAAAAAGTAGACAAAATATTATATAATGATGCAATATCAAGCAAAGTCTAACCATTGCACAACTGCCATTGCAGGGGCAAGGCGGGACACTATGCATTATACCCCAATAGAAATTGTCAAATATTACCACTTTATACTACTGCTGCTGCCACCACCGCTGCTGCTGCTACTGGTGCTGCTGCTGTTGCTGCTGCTGCTGCTACTACTGCTGCTCCTCGGCTCTGTTTACGTAAACGGTTCATGTACACATTAACCGTTCACCCACACATCCTTATGGCGGTCATAACCTCTCAATATTAGCTATTCACATCCATACAAAGACAGTATTATGACAAACGATGTCACATAGCACAGTAAGTAGTATGGTTAGACCTTGCCTCGGTATATTTCTAACCAGGGCAGACATTAATACAATGTTTCAAATATTAATCCCGAGCGTGCATTTTATGAGGAATACGAATACATGCACATTCCTCCAAGCGCGTACATATAATTCCCTGTTGAATCAATTGTCTCAATTAATAATAAATACTTGTCTTAAATGCATATTAATGAGGTGACGTCGCTGTTGCCAATTTACATAACAAAGACAGAACCCGTCACCGCAGCATGCATCTGCAATTACAGAACTCCACTCACCGTCACTAAAATACGCACATGCACGCGCGCATAGTTCGTGAGCTTTATAAAAAAAAAATTAAAATTAAAATTTATCCACCCTGCAATTACTAACGCCAAACCAAAAGACATTGATATATCCACATCGTGCTAAGTGGTTCGTGGATGAGTGAGGAAGTAGACCACCAGCGTTACCCCAACACGCTTGTCCATTCTTCAAGTCTAGATGATCCTCCCGTCCAGCATTAGTGGTTGCATAAAGCTCAAACCAACCATTCCTTGTTTCTGCACAATTCATGTCCACATTCAACATCCAGTAATGAGGGCCAAATCTGAAATGATAATTATTTATATTTCAACACTCGACATCCAGTAATGAGAGCCACATCTGAAATGATACTTATTTATATTCTCATTCAACGCCCAATGAGGTCCCAATCTGAAGTAATAATACATTTATATCCACATTCAACATACAGTAGTAAGGGTCAAATCTGAAATGATAATTATTTATATCTAAAGTCAACATCCAGTAATGAGGGTCAAATCTGAAATGACAATTGATTCTAAGTAATTAATTCTGCTGGATAAAAAATGTGGGCTATGAGATGCACTTGATTGTGGATCTTTAAGGCAGTAGTAAGCTGATAAAAAGGTGGCATATAAAAGTCATTTTGTGCTAAGAAATAAGTTAACATTAGCTGCATAAACACACGCACGCACGCACGCACGCACGCACGCACGCACGCACGCACGCACGCACGCACGCACGCACGCACGCACGCACGCACGCACGCACGCACGCACGCACGCACGCACGCACGCACGCACGCACGCACGCACGCACGCACGCACGCACGCACGCACGCACGCACGCACGCACGCACGCACGCACATCAAGCTCTTCAAAGCAACCATACATATAAGCTCTTCAAAGCAACCATACATATAAGCTCTTCAAAGCAACCATACATATAAGCTCTTCAACGCAACCATAGATATAAGCTCTTCAACGTAACCATACCGCTACGCTCTTCAAAGGAGCTTTACATATTAGCTCTTCAAAGCAGCCATAGACATTTGGTTCGCATCCATATTTAGAGTTACTTGACAAAACTTAGCCATTAACATGAATTTACGTGTTTATGATTTGATGTTCGTCGCCAGTTCCTGTGTTTGTTGTCCAGAGTGTAGGCGTGCCGTCTGCCTTTGCCCCTTTATGCCATCCCTGTCCTGGTTCCGCACCGTACCAGTCAAGCTTGGAGTCACCAGAAGCCCACGTCGTGTACGCCTCATAATGTTCACCAGCTCCGCCAATTGCGTGTTTGATTGATATAGAGCATGGACTTGTAGAGTCATCAGAGGTACAGCCTAAAAGAGAAACAATTCACCAGCATGTTATATGCCTAAGTGCGCACGTACGTGCGTGTGTGCGTGCGTGTGTGCGTGACTGCATGCATGCCTGCATGCATGGTTGTTTATGTACGTGCGCGCGTGCGTGCATGTGTGAGTGGGTCTGTTCCCTCGCGAGTGCATGTGTGTGTGCCTGCATGCATGTATGTGGGTGCACTTATCTGCCTGTGGGTATATGTGGGTAGATTTTAAACGCGCATGTATATCTATTAAATTTCTCGTGTCCTATTAAATAGAGAAATATTTGCTCGAGGTATGAGACGACTTCTGATTTCGGTGGAATTTACCCATCATGCAATGTTACTCAGCGTGCAATGCCCTGACTGCATATTCGTTGTAACTATAGGATACGATATTCCTTTAGTCTATTGTCTGTGTGGGTTGGGATGTCTCAAGGAAAAGGTTCCAGTCTGCACGGGAAACTGGTCATTTATTGGCCAACTCGTTATGGATTCGCGACCTTACTTCTAGCCACGGAGGTCGCACAGATAATGGGAGCTAAGTTGCTGAGCAATGGAAATATTTGTCTAATCAAACTTTCCCGTCTAAAGGTTATTGCTATAACAGGAGAAAATTTGACTGGACAAATATAACTCCTGCTCGCATATTCAAGAACAAGTTGGCGAAATTGAATGTGAGTAACGTCACTTTCCAGAAAAAAGACTCATCAGGAAACATCAGCTCCTCTTATCATTAACGTCGACTCGATCATAACAGATTCACAGAACACTATGAACCGATTAACTTTTTTTTAACTAACTACTAAATATGTTCACTTTGATTTAATTACACACTTTCTTGATCACTTAAATGCTATACCAAATACTTTCTCTACGGACGGCTTAACTTGAACACTGTATATTTTCTGAACCAATTGACTAGACTAAATAATGTTTGTCATTTCACACTTCTCATGTACAATTGTCTACAGTCTTGTAACTATCTCTGGAGACACGTACCAATCAAAACAGTTTGAACTATTCCCAGAATGGACCTTTCCAATGCATCCATTATTTGAGGTCATATGACGGTATAATCAACTACGTCATGAATGACTCGATTTAGTCTGTCTTAAATGCTTAATAGTACGGCACGTTGTATGAATTGTATGTTCTTGCTATTTAATAAACATGTTATTGGTTAATTTTAGAAGACTATATTTTGTAAATATACCACTGAATTGCTTTCGTCGGCTTGACCGTTAAAGGGGTAATAGTAAAGAAAATTAAAAGTTTTTACGTGACCAGTGCCTATCTGCAGGCCGAGAGAAGAGCGAAGAGTATTTTTGAATATTTACCACTAGAATGACTAGCTCGCTTACCGAGCTAGTTATTCGAGTGGTAAATATTAAAAGATACTCGTCTCTAGGTCTTTAAGATAGCCATGTCTGAAGACCACTGTAAAGTTTTTTTTGGTCAGTTTTGACATTAAAGGGTTAAGTTGACACAAGAGGGTGTTAAACATTTGGTTCTGAGTACGATCAATAGTCATCTACTGCGAACTACTAACAGTATATTATTGTCTCTGCTGTCCCAGGGTCATTATGTACAATGGCTACATTCTGATGATAATAAAAAATATTCAGAATACCCTCGATAACATTAGGTCAACTACCTGGAGTACATACGATGCTGTGACAATGTTGGAACTATGGTATCATGCCATTCGCGCAAAACGCTCGGGAGCCATAACTCCATATGGTCAGGAACCATGAGCGGCGCAGTTGCCTAATGGTTGGGAGGTAATTTCATTCCTCGGGGCCCCATATGTGATTCGTCTGTGGCGGAATCACGACGATATCAACGCACTTTAGCCCATTTCTCTCCCCTATATGACTACCAATTTGAATTAAAGAAATCACTTAATTGTTACAAATGGCCCCAATATGAGGAATACTATCACCATAGTGAATACAGCACAACTAACTATCGACCTTCTATTCATTGTATTAAAATTGGTCGGGTTAATGCCTTAATTGGATAATGGTGGCAGTGGTACAACATCGTTTTCTACAAATGGTACGATTTTCAAAATGCAAGTACTCAGCGATATTTGATTGATTCAGAACATGCGTAGCCAATACGGTGGATACATTCAGTGTTGGGGACATGCTGACATACTTGCACTCACACACCCATCTCACTATATGCACGCACATGCACACACACACACACACACACACACACACACACACACATACACACACACACACACACACACACACACACACACACACACACACCACGGGAGTCAATACATATGCACCATGATCAACCACATGCATATTCACTATCTACGCTTAGTTTCGCTCACCTTGCACATATCGTATCAATATTCTGCTGTTATCAAAGGTATGACATGGTCTTCCATCTACATCTCTCCCGCTTCCACGGGAGCAATTACACCTTCGATCTTGGGGTGTACTTCCGAAGTTGGTGCTACCTCTGGAGTCGACTCCACCAGTGGCTCCGGAATCATTTCTGGCGATTTCACTAGAAGTTGAGCCGTAAGTGTGGTTTCATTCAAGACAGCGGGACTTCCATAAGTACCTTGTACTGGGTTTCTAATCGAACGTGACCTAACTTTATCCCAACACATCTCTGAATCTATGAGGCACAGTTTTGATATATTCAAAATGCGTACCTATCCACAGCATTGGTCACGGATGTGAGCTACCGACCCGTTTACATTGAGCACCTCATATTCAGGGTCACTACAGGTTGTCAACTGTATCCTTTCATTCACTTTATGACCACTGAGTTACCAACTTTATACTCTTTTGCATTCAATCTCTTATCAATCTGAGGATGATGGTTTTCCTCGACTTCTCCATTTCGGCATGGGCATGCAACAGGGCACTATTGATGCCAGAGAATCTGCCCACCCCCTTCCCAAATCTTGGGCTTGATCAATTGGCAATCTTCCACATCTTCCATAGGTCATGAGAAATAGCGTGTACCCAGTTGTGGAATGTCAGATATTACTATACGCCGTTAATGCAGTGGCAAGCCAATCGTCCCATGGTCAGGATTCATTATTATTCCCTTTCCGAAACATCACTTTCAAGGTTGTGTGAAACCTTTGTGTCTGGCCATTGGTCTGCAGATGATATGGGCTGGTTCAAACTGGAGTTTGAGCTCCTTGGCATTGAACACTTTGCATTGATCAGAAATAACAATGTCAGTCACACCATGACCAGTACAGTACTCATTGAAGAAACAATCTTCAACATTCTTTGTAGTATTTGTAGGTATAGCTTATGCCTCTGACCATGCGAAGCAATGACCAACAATCGTCATTATGTATATGTTCACTTTTGTCGGCTCAATCAAAGATCCATTCAGGCCCACGCAAATAATCTTTCCTGGATATGCAGCCATCGGCACCTGCTTGTATGCCTGGATGTTTTGACTGGTTGGTTTCATTGGCATATAGGGCCCTTATCACATGGTGATTCATCCTTCCTCAAGGATGGCCCCAAAAATTGAGTCTTGTACTGGACCTAACATTTTCGGGAAACGTTGGTGTCCCGCTCTCTTGTGAGGTTGTTCGAGCACCCGCTCATAGAACTTGCTTGGCAGGACACGTCGAGGTACTCAACATCCCGTCGGCACTGATTGTCTGTGTATCATTCATGATTCACACACTATCTGCTGTAGTACATGGTGTGGTTGTCATCATCATATCTTGCAGATGGATTCCTTCAATCGTCTCTTCGGTAGTTGAATTCACACACTTACATCGGGTCACAGATTCAGTTGTTATATTTGTGTCACACACTGGGTGCAAAGTTCTGAGTTGCAATATTCCGTCGATTCTCAATATTTCTATAATTTTCCGGGCACTGGGATTGATAGTTTCTAGGCTGAAGGCATTGCCAACATGTTACGGAAACGTTTCGTGACATTTCGTTGGTTATAGATTGACAGCTCTTCTATTTCTGGTGTAGCATGGATCACTTAGCACTGGGTACGGAATGGCCCAGGCTGAGATGCTCCAAACTCACCCCTCAAGGTCCTGTGGACCTGCGTACATAGCCCTGTGTCAATAGAGTGGCGAAAATGACTGAGTTTGTAAGAACGCTCATCACGCATGCGCGTCATTCAAGATAGCCTGCTTATGCTGCATAGACAGCGTGGGGGTAATGCATCTTTTATGTATATAATTGCCTGCATTCCCAAATTGTTAATACAAGGCTCATCCTTTTCATCTAAAAAAGAATCTTAATCAGGATTCGCTGGGAAACACGAATCCATTTATCAAATTCAAATCAGACTAGAAAAAGCTGAGATATCACTAAATTAAAATCTAGTCCAAATTAAGTCATAAATACACATAGGCCAGTATCGCGCATGCTCAGGCCTCCAGTCAGGGTGAAGGTCGTATGACGTTTTTCTCCTGATATGACTGTGCATTGATTGGTGGAGAATTGGCCTGTGGTGACTTCTGATTGATGACTATAAAGTATGAAAGAACCCGTATCGGATACGATAGGGATGGGGAGGTGGTCTGATATGGTTACCATTACCTTAAGGGTCTCCCAAACACTTGCACAGCCGTTCTGGTAATTTACACCTGTACAGTTGTTGACCATCACCTGGCACTGTAATTGGATGCCGTAGCCATAGAACACGCCAACGAATTTTCGAAAGGGCACTTATTTGGACCAACACCATCTAAAATTGACTGTGCATGACCTGCTCATTTGATATCTCGCCAGACCTGTCTGAGCCACGCCAAAAAGTGGTTTCTTAAAGTACCATATATCTACTGCTAAAAACTGTAAGTGCTTAACTTAAGCCATTTTCACTGTTGGACATTGCTTTTGTCACCTCACCTGACCTTGTGGGGAAAATCGTCTTGTGCCATTGCTGTATGTACATGTATGTATGAGTACTGTATTCTGCGGCTGTAGTAGTAGAAACATCCTACAGCTGCAATCAATCCTTCTTCACTATTGCCCACTGTGTCTTGTCCTCAGCCAAAATCCTTAGCTTCCTCAGGTCCATTCTTGACTTGAGCGTACCTAATCCTGCTTTCTTGAGGTCACCTCGTAGCATGCTTAGCAGATTTATGCAATGAAACCCTCTCCTGGCTCTGTATGTTCTGGCTCCGAGTAGGGCGAATTCCAAGGCTCTCTGTGCTGGTGTGTCTTTTGGCATCCTTAGCACATGGCCAAACATGGACAGTTTTTGCTGGCGACCTTTACAGGCAGCGGCGGCGTATTACACATCTTGTATAGTGCATCGTTGGAAATTATGCTCGCTAGCCATCAGTGTCCAGTGATGGTGCATAGGTGTTTGCGGTGGCAGGCGTCAAGTTTGTCTAGAGCAGCAACACGTTTTCACTAGGGGCCGTTTCTCGTGCCTGCACCAATGGATATGAGATATGGTACTGAACTCCTAGCTTATAGTAGCTCAGCCACTAGGATAGGAAAAAATAAAGGGACCTCCGGTCAGCAAAGTACACTGTTCTTTTATGGCTTCAAACCAAGCTACATAGCAAGCCGTCTTTCTATAGCTGGCCACCAATCTTAATGATCTACTAGCCACTTTTGAGCAGGTGTCTCTTTCTACACCTCTCCGGCCATTTGGTCAATAATTGTCTGGCAACTCCCTACATCGGCTTGTTTAAAGCTAACCCTTGAAATCCCAGAGGTTTTTCTATGGCTGGAATCAAAACGGTGATGACTCACGCACTTTCCCAGTACCATCACTGGTATCTATATATGAAATGATTGCCATACACTAGCGGCAAGTCTTCCCATTGCCTCATGGTGCTGATTTTCTGATAACCCTGGGCAGTGGCCCATGTTAGCGGGTATAAACTGTATTAACGTTTTCAGTTCACGTTGGTTACCTCTTTTTGAATGTGGTGTCATTTCACCTACGCAACCCGCAAATTTTGACCAGTGCATGCAAAATGCATTTTTACATGCAGTAAGCACACTGTCGTGAAAAACAAGAAATGATTTTGATTTCATTACAGAGAGCGAGGCGCTGTGTTAAAGAAAATTACTTGCAAATCTGATTACAATAGGGCACATATTTTTAATAGAACAAGCAATAATGTGAAATTGCTAAACTTTTTTGGCTCAGTATATATATATATATATATATATATATATATAAAGATAGGTATCTTTGGCGACATCAGGATGCAATGCCACACTGGTTACACAAATAGCTTGGATGAGAAGGTGGTATTGTTTTACAGGTGGAGGATGCCTGCCTGGCCCCACTGGAATGTGGTCATTCCACGGGTCTGTGTACACCCCAGTGGCCCGCAGTTTCCCTCCACATTCCCCGAGCCTAGATAACCAGGAGGAGGTAGGAACGGGACAACGAGGTGCCGGAGCTACACTGCTGTCTCAAGATGAGTCTGCGCTAGCACATTAGCTATATTGCAATGTAGGAGGGCCGCTGCAAATGTCCTGGTTAACCACACAAGTAGCATGCCAATGTCTTCTTCGATCATGTCGTCTCATACTGCGGCAGATCTACAGGGCACTATCACATTATGTGCTGTGTTTGTGTCCCACCCATAGCATAGACACTTCAGCTGTTTCCGGTGATCTTCGGAAATGTTCGGTAATATTTGTTAATTTCTTTGAATTTCCGTCAGTCTGACGAACTTGTGCGACTATTTCTCTCACCCGCCTCCCCCTTTACTACTCTGATCGCGGAATACATATGCGCAACGGATTTGCCTGCAGCGTTCTGGTACACTACTGACGCTTTTGCCTAAAACGACTGTTGTTTTGAGCACCCTCTGCTTGTTTTTTTGCTTATGGCGTCGTCGTGCTGTGTTTTCGCGTTACTTTGTTTCTGTAGACTACTCACTCCTATCTTGGTCAATGCTTGCACCAGTTGTGGGGTGTAGCCTGGATTGAACGGATGGGTACCGGCCATCCCAGCTGAGCTGGGTACGAAACGGCCATTCCGGATTCGCTCCAGGCACACTGGGTAGGATAATACGAGTATATAAGCCCTATGAGAGAGGTTATCATTGAAAACGGCTAAATCCATTAAAATGCGTGGTGCACATGCGCGCGCGTTAGAGCTTCCCTGACAACATGTCTCGGAATTGGAAGCAAGTGCATGCTTATAGTGTACCGAGTAGGTACTTGTAAATGTCTTAAACTATATCGTCCTCGCTATTCTTGGTACTGGAATAAAATGAGGATTACAGAACTTTTTACTATTTTAAAATCGGCCCAGAAATGGCTGAGTTATCGTCGAAAATCCCGGTAAATTATTTTCAAAATATTTCTCTTGATGGCGTGTGTGCATAAATAGGTAAAGAATGTGCTGTGCACGTGATAGCCACGTCACTTCTAGCTGCACGCTGATTGGCTACTGCTCGGCCGCTGATTGGCTGAGGTGCCTGGCTCTGACATCAAGAGTAGTATAAAAGGGGTGAAAAATCGAGAATCAGGAGCATCACTAGCGTGGAAGCCGGCTCGCGCAGGACTGCTGGACCATCGGGATTGACGTGTGTAACTGCTAACCGATGGTGATTCCTGCATCATCTGGTGCCATTCGGATTTCAGTTCCTCCGCAGTGGTAAATCCTCGGCCTCCGCGAGTTTGTGGATACCCCCGGACGGCCATCTGGGGGTAAAATAACTTAAAGTAATAACACCCAATCCGAACTTTTCTAAGGGAGCCTTTCCGCGGAAGGGCCGTGCGGGCCCATATGTAATTCTATGGAATGCATAGCCGATGGTGATTCTTGGTGGACGACTCACCGGATCTGCCAACCATGCTGAAAAGTGGACTTCAGCCTCCGCATTGCATTTCATGTGTGATTTAATTAACTTTTCGACCATAGCCTGGGTGGACTTTGCCTGGTGCGCCGCAAGAGCTATGTGACGTACCCCACACAGTGTGCCAGTTATTGTACGTGCATAATTATTATATAAGCAGCCCTCTCTCTTAATGTGTTGCTTTCAACTTTCATATTACTGGACGGAAACTTTACAACAAACTGTTTAGATTATGTATGAGTGAAATGACTATCTAGTGGACATCTCCTGAACTGTTCTGCTTCACCGTCCTGAGAGTGTGCTGGATCTGGCCTGCCTGGAGAAGCCAGCTTGCGGAGACCTTCCTGCGGATACCTGCCTGCGGATGTCTTCCTGCAGAAATTTTTCCAGCCTTAGAGATCGTGGCATCTCGTGCTATTTATATGTTAGCGCCTCAATTCTTGAACTTGTCCGTACCGATGACCAATAGGTACGCAAGTAGCTATACTATTGAATATTTAATTATTTCCGTATATGGTACTGATGACTAATAGGTACCTTACCAGTCTTAAGACCGCATTCTTATAATTTCTGTTTTACTGTGAATAGTATCCTTGTTTTCTGTGGGTGCTTTCAACTAACCACACCGTAAGGTCTAGTGACCTGTGATAGTCTATAATTTTCATTTGCATTATCATCGTGTCCGTTGGACTATGTAATGGTTAGTTGTGTATATGGCAAGTAGCCATCTAGTTAATATGTTTTGTTTATTTGTGAAAACTCTAGACCGCAGTACGCTAGGAAATACTATACACCAACATATATATCTGCATCACTATATCCCCACCAGCATCAATTTTACAAGGAGGTCGCTGATCATGCTCTAATTGTTTGAACCTGACATGTTACCGACTAAACCTGGCTATTTAGCTCGATATAATAATAATAATATAATAATAATAATATCGTTCTTTATTGAGGGTAAATCATCAACATGTGATCTTCCTGAGGCCCTCAGGGAACAGCAACAACAATAATAATAAGTATATACAGGCTAATAAATATACATATACATACACTCTTTCCAAACACACACTCACACACGCTCAGTCATACAGGGCACACACAAGCAGATGTAAGCAAACGGACAAATAGGCGATCACGCATACAAATACACGCAGTCACGCCCTTGCACACACGCATGCATACTCACGCGCGCACTGGCATATGCAGGCATGCACGTACACACATCCGTACATACGCACGCGCATACACACGCTTACACGCACTCGCACATTATACGCACACGTGTACACACACACGCGTGCACACACACACACGGGCGCGGGCGCACGCGCACGCACACACGCACGCACGCACGCACACACACAAATCACACACATACTCAGCTGATTATGTACAATTATATACATGTATATACAAGACATAGAGGTAGACCTATTTCCAAGTTTATACAAAATCGTTTATATGGTATTTAAAACAATCAAATATTTTAATTCTAATTTGACTTAAAGCCGTTGCTACTCGATGCTTTACCAACTTTCAGTCAAATTATCCTTAATGCATTTGACCATTTATTGTAGTTAATTTAATCACTGGATAAATTAGCTCCACTTTGACTGACTGATTTGCCACTCAAGGCGGCAGCATCAGTCAGTCAAATTATCGTCGATTTACCCAACAGCTCATTACATTTAACCATTTACCGCCTATATTTCTTTAAGAAAATCTAAATTTCCTCATAAGAATATCTATTTATAGACAACGAGAAGACAATTTCTGAGGATTTGTCACCGGCATAACTGATCCGTTTACCGAGCCAGTAATACCAGTGGTGAATTCTAAAAAAAACCAAAAAAAAAACCCCACTCTTCTCTCAGTCTGCAAATTGCCATTCTTCAAGACCATTACAGAGTCCGTTTTGGGCTATCGCTATTATTATTGTTTCGTGTTTATATGATCATGAAGATTAGATTTAAATGAGGATAGGGTTGACGAACGCGTAACAGTTGAAGGTAGCAAATTCCACAGTTTTGTGGCTGTATATTTAAAACTGTGTCTTGCATAATTTGTGTTTATTTTTGGAGGTTTTAAGTGACCATTTGATTTTGACCTCAAGTTAAGCGGGTGTGCATTTTCGACTAAAGTAAACATGTCTTTAATGTATCTGGGTGTAAGGTCGTTTAGTGCTTTGTAGGTCATTAGATTAGTTTTTATCGCCATTCTCTGTGTTAATGGTGTCCATTTTAAAGTTGCGTATAATTGTTTAGACGGGGTTCTATATGGGACATCTAGTATAATCCTAGCAGCTCGTTTTTGCAATTTTTCAAGTTTATCCAATAATGTCGGAGTTTCTGTATAGTAAACTAAACAACAATAGTCTATATGGGAAAGAATATATGCCTTATAAAATATGTTTCTTTCTTCAAGATTCATATATTGTTTATTTTTTCTTAGCATAAAAATAAGTGAAGCGATTTTGCTATAGATCTTGCTAATGTGGTCTTGCCATGATAGGTTGTCGTTAATATATACACCTAATAGTTTTGCATTATTTACAATGTCTAATTCTACATTTCCAATAGATATTTTGAGATCTGACTCGTTGATTCTGTTTCGTTTGTGGGTGTTGCTTATCAGTAATAACTTAGTTTTCTCAGTATTTAGTACCATTTTGTTTTTGTCGCACCAAGTTTGCACTAATGCCATATCAGTAGTAAGTTTTTCCTTTAGCAATGAAATATTATCGGAGTTGCAATGCATGGTTGTATCATCAGCGTACATATCGACATTGCTGCTAATACCCATATGTAGATCATTAACATATAGGATGAACAAGAGGGGTCCCAAGACAGAACCCTGTGGGACGCCAACAGTAATAGGCATAGCAGTTGACACACTATCAGAAATAGATACATATTGCTGCCGATTTTCTAGATAAGAGGAGAACCACCTTTGAGACTGATTATCAAATTTATAAATCGCTAATTTGTGTTCCAAAATTGTATGATTAACCAAATCAAATGCCTTTCTAAAGTCAATCATTATAGCGGCAACATAGTCGCCTTTGTCAACTGCAAAACGCCACTGCTCTATTAGCTTTAACAGTGCTGTTTCTCATGAGTGTTTACGTCTGAAACCTGACTGAGATTCGACAAGTAAATTATATTTCATCAGAAATTTATATAAATGATTATGTACATGACGTTCAATAATCTTTGAGAGAATGGGTAGAATAGATATAGGTCTATAATTAGTGATATCTGATTTATTATCTGCTTTATGTAATGGTTTTACTTTGGCATGCTTCCATGATGTTGGAAACACGCCACTATCTATGCTCTTGTTTATAATAGCTGTCACTGCTGGAGCAATAATTGGTGCTGCAGCTTTAAGGAAATGCGCGTTCAAGCCATCGTGACCCGCGGACTTGTTAGTTTTTAAGCTAGCCAATTCTTCATATACATAATTTACTGCTACATTAGGTATTTTAAATTTGATGTCATTGGGCACTTTATTCGCAACATATGTTTTAAGATTATTTGATATTTCATGGTTTGTTATCTGTATTGAATTCGCAAGATTAGAAGCAACTGTTGTAAAATATTGATTAAACATTTCACAATGCTTAGCCGTATCCCTAATTTCATTTCCATCGTTGTCATATAAAACCAAAGGTAATCTGTTTGTCTTAGGGTTTATGTTCTTCATAATTTTCCATATATTTGATGGATTCTTTGTGTTTTCCTTCAATTGCACTCCAAAATAATTTCTTTTTGATGTTTCTATTAGCGTCATTACTTTTTGTTTTAATTCTTTATATTTAACCATGTTATTTTGCTTTTTGTTATAATCCCTATCTTTAATAGCTTTTAAAATATCATCGTTTATCCACCCGGGCTGAGAAATGTGTTTTACTCTACGCTCAATAATGGGCGCGTGTTTATCTAGTATTGAGGTAAAGGTTTTCTGAAATGTTCCTAGGGCGTCATTTGCATCATGTATCAAATCGATTGAGTCCCAATTGTAATTTGACAGATCCTGGAGAAATTGGTCATTATTGAAGCTCTTTTTACATCTGTATTTTATTGTGTGATGACTATTTGGTTTTAGATTAGTGCTTTTTCTCTCGGCAAACACGGGATAGTGATCACTTATTGCCAAAGCTCCTACACTTACCGAGGCATACTTGTTTTTGTCTGTGACATAAATATGGTCTATTAATGTAGCTGTTGTTTCAGTGATTCTGGTGGGTGTGCTTATTAGTTGTTCAAGGTTAAATAAATCGATTACAGCTTTCCATTTAGGCATAACTGGTTTAAGAAAATCAATATTAAAGTCGCCTATAAGGATGATATCAGTATTATGTGAATATGCAAATTCAAGAGATGATTCAAACTCATCTATCCAACCAGTTAGTGATTTTGGTGGTCTATAAGTACAGCAGAGTAAAAATGATTTTA
Organism: Chaetoderma sp. LZ-2023a; assembly: GCA_034401795.1. Classification (NCBI taxonomy): domain Eukaryota; kingdom Metazoa; phylum Mollusca; class Caudofoveata; order Chaetodermatida; family Chaetodermatidae; genus Chaetoderma; species Chaetoderma sp. LZ-2023a. The sequence continues at coordinate 179,005,586 of CM067359.1, forward strand.
ATTTATACGGCTTTATTTCTATCCATAAAGCTTCCATATTTGGAGTTTCTAAATCAAGCCTCCTACTGTATGATTGATTTTCATCTATATATAATACTATTCCACCGCCTTCCTTATTTAATCTGTTTTTTCTCTCAATATTGTACCCTTGAATATTAATTAAATTATTTGTGACATCATCGTCCAAAAATGTTTCTGTTGTTCCTAATATTTCGATTTCCTTTATATTTCTTTCCATTGTTATTTTAAGTTCATTAATTTTAGGCAATAAGTGCTGGACGTTTAAGTGACCTATTCGTAGGCCTTTACAATTAATATTAAATGTTGGGTTATCATAATGCCTTACCTCTTTAACAAAATCTTTATTACATACCCATTGAGAGAAGTGATTTCTAGGACCTATCATAGCGCACTTAGTGCTTTTAGTCTTTACAGTACAGTATTTCATAATGTTCATGTAATTAATAAAGTTTGCTTGATCTATGTACCAGAATATATTAAGATAATCTAGATTAGCATTATCTGGACCCTCTGCCTTGTCAGAACAATTGTCGTCAAGCGAATTATTATTATTATTATCATTATTATTATTATTATTATTATTATTATTATTATTATTATTATTTTCATCATCATCATTATTATTATTATTTTTATTATTATTATTATTATTATTATTAATATTATTATTATTATTATTATTATTATTATTATCATTATTATTATTATTATCATTATTATTATTATTTTTCTTATTTTTAATATTTTCATCATTATAATTATTATAATTATTATTATTATTATTATTATTATTATTATTATTATTATTATTACCATCATCATCGTCACTCAATACTTGATATCGGTTATAAAGCAGTAGAGCATTCACCCTACAACTGAACTTATTGATAGTAGCATTATGACTATTTATAGTACTGTAAGTGTTTGATTGTTTGGTTTGGCACTCTGATTTAGGAATGTCAGCAGGCTGCTCGTTACAGGTATTGGGAGTAGGCACTGCTTCCTGGCCGGCATCCTAGTATACAGGGCATCGGGAAGACTTGTGGCCGGATCCATGGCATTTCCAGCAGTCGACGGGACGACCGTGTCGGCACTGGGAGTGTTTGTGATTTTCTTCACCGCAATATCTACATGATTGTTTTGTGATTATGTTCACGTGACCATTTATCGCTTTTACGAGAACAGATGAACCGGATTTGTTTAGATGTAGTTTGTCCGCGAAATACAACGAACCATTTATCCTCCCCGGACGATGCGTGGAATAGAACCCGTCCGCAGATTCGATCACGGAAAAGTTCAGAAAATTCTGTCGCACTTCCATATGTTGATTGAATCGGCGCACAAAGTTCTGTCTATTTACGTCATCATCTCGTGGGCACAATTGACATATGTGCACGTTGCACTGTGGGGCGAGGCGATGGACATCGCATATTAGTCGTTCCATGGCTTTCAAAGCGTCACAGAGCAAGCCGTCTGAATTGTTTGTACCGGCTAATATAATGATGTCTTTGTATATTTCTAAATTCATGGCACAGATAACATCGTTTATTCTTTCTATGGTCGCACCTCGTTTGCATATAACTTCGACTGATCTATTAAGTCCATTTACATTGATGCCCTTAATAATGGACGACCCGATTATCAGTGTTGTCTTTGCATGTGTCTGTTCATGTGTTGGCGCGTTGCTGTTTTTCTTTGATTGTGAGTCGATGCTCACTTTTGGTGGCGCAGGTTTGGGAGACGACCTAGGTGATGGTATCGGCATAAGAAATCGTCTCGGAGCTGGAATCGGTTTCGGTGTCGAAGAAGGTTGCGAAACGTTTTGATCCGTCGTATTTGAAACATTGGCGTTCACTAAGTTTTCTGTCATAACGCCAGTCTCTGTTGTTTTAACGGCATGTTTGTTCGTTAATCTCGCAATTAACTCTTCGTTATCGAGCATGAGAGTTGTTATTGTATGTTCCTTCTCCATTAACAATTGACTCAGCTGAGCGATCTGTAGCAATAAATCCTGCTGTGTTGGTTGCGCGAGTCTGGTGTTGCTAAACAGTACCGGTGTCTGTTGGAATGACACAGGCGTGCTGGTATGTGTTGGCGAGAAGAGAGCTTTCAAATTTGTCTCTGACTGATTAAGGTTAATTTCTTCTCCAACATTGTTTTGATCTGTCACATCCTCAGCTAAATCAGCTAAATCAGCTACATCAGCTACATCAGCTAAATCAGCTACATCAGCTAAAACAGCTACATCAGCTAAATCAGCTACATCAGCTAAATCAGCTACATCAGCTACATCAGCTGCATCAGCTACACCAGCTAAAACAACTACATCAGCTAAATCAGCTACATCATTAGCATAAATACCATTACTGAAATGTGCAAAGTCAGTTAAAATCCAATCATGCGAATCGCTTCCTTGCACATGTATCTTGCCAGTTGATATATAAATTGTCACTGTCGCATTACATTCGGCATCGTTACAGATAAATCTATTTACACGATATATGAAGCCATTTGGTCCTTTCTTTTCACTTTCACCATAAGATAGTTCTAAGCTTTCATTCCACTTTGTGATCATAGATTGCCAATTTGATTTTAATTGCACAGTTATAGAATATGTGTTATATTTGATGATATAATTATCGTTTTCATCGCGAATACATGAGTTATTTTGAAAATTCGAGCTAATTTTGCTGAAATCGTTATCTTCGCCCGGCCATAAAGTACTTAGGCCGGAATTTGCCATTTTTGACACCTGTTAGAGACCCTGGTCACCCAGGAAGCACACGTCTACCTGTCCATTGTCAAGGGATTACATGACTCCTCGTAGTCTGGCACTATGATAACACGCACAGTAAATCAGTAAATCTGTTCTACAAAATGGCTACCATTGCCAAACAATCACTGTAAATTATCATCTTCATCGACATTTTGACATATAAATTCATTAATATCTCGGAAAATATGAACTGTTTTAAAACACAATTACACAACAATGATCATCGTACTCTTAGCTTTCCGTTGATACTAATATTATTATATTACTTATTCGCGAAACTTGTAAAAATAATGAATGTTTGAAGAGCGACTTCTCACGACTTCTGACAAGCAAAAGCTCTAGCAATCTAGCACACCCACAGACCCACCAAGGATAGGTTTAAACTGGTTAGGGACAATTTCTCCATTAGGGACGCATAGTGTACACCCCTTTTCTGGTTATTGTGGTAATGTATCCCCATGCACCGGCAAGGTTAGTGTAAAATTGGCCAGTTACCTATAGGGCCTCGTATTTATATTGAGTTATTGTCTCTTTCCACGATCCACCAGCCGCAAGGCTTATTAATTGTCTGGATTTCCCATCGACACGTTGACAGGATCCGACCTTGGGAAACTATCAGAGGTTTCCGAGCAGTGATAGTTAAACTGTTGATCTACATACATATCCCCCGTATCTTCGGATACTTGTTAGTTAGATACGCCCGCCAACGTAGGAAGCACTGCGAAATAATTAGTAATTAAAAATGTTGTAATACTGGCCTGCAGTGCATCTCTGGGCATCATGGAATGTAACCCTAATGACAGGTCAAATGTTAACTCCGTAGCACGTGGTGATCGACGAGATGCGGGTTCTCCATCCAATTGGTTGTAGTGTCTGGATGAGGTCTTAGAACCCATCATGCCCTCACGGGAAGGATGTTAGCGGTGGATATCCGTCTCTCCATCCCCACCATAAATGACATGGCGTTTTAATATTGCTTATGTGAACTGTGAACCTTGTCCTGGTAATGTTAAATGTAGTTGCGGGGTCGGGTAACCGGATCGTTATTTGATTTGGAAGCCTTACTCCGTAACATATATGCACGCTATCCTTGGAGGTTGATGCTATGCGGGGCAACTTACGGGAAGCCGAGCATCTGCGCCCGATGGATAAACGTATCTAAAGTTAGGTAGTAATCCCTGCCACTTGTGGCCAAAGCTTGTTTTCGTTACTAACAACCAATTGGTAGGCTAGAATGTAGCAGAAGGTCCCGCATAAATAAAGCGGCAAGTACCAATACAGTAACTTTGGAACTACATAAGACAGTGACCTGGGAATTCTTCGGAAATCGTTCATTCCGTCTGCACGTAGACCAGTGTGCAACACCTTAACTGTAGCTTCACTAGGATTTTCAGCACTTAGCATTTTCTGTTGAACAAAAGAATAGCCCTTTTTGCCAGCTCTTTTCCTCTGCTTCGGCGTTGAAGGCATTTTCCTGTGATGGAGGCCTGCGCGACGCACTTACCTCTCACAGCAACAATATTCTCCTTTGTGTGTGTGTTAGGGGTATACTAGTTTATATTAAACTATCTAGTGGCTTCGTTGCGGAGGTCTCTTGCGGGGATGCCTCTGCGGATTCAAGGATCTGTGTGGCACCTCCAGGGGAATCACGTGGAAAGGACATCGGATGGCTCTATGTTGTGTATTATTGTGCTCATTTACTGTCAAACGCATAGAACTGTTTGTATAGTATTATCAAAATTTGTGACTGTTTAATTATAACATCTCATCCATTGTTCTAAATTAGAATGGACAAACATACCGGGAACACAAATAGTTGGGATGACACCGTGTCGTTCAATCTCAGTGGCAATAGTTAGACGGCCCCACTGAAACATCAGTGTTCCACCGGCTCTAGAAGTCAGTCTTTGTACCTTCCGGAGAGATGCAATATGGAATCTGCAACCCCGAGATTGCAGCTAACCAGCCCTCCTGCACATCGTGCACTTGTGGTGCGATGGAACGGAACAACATGGTGAACCAGTGCGTACCCCTGTGAGCTACAGGATTCAAGACCCCACTCTTAGCCAAGGAAGTGAGGTATTGATCTCTACATAGATCATACAACCTAAAACTTCATGTAAGGGAAATATTCGTCTAACCAAATTTTCCCGTCTAAACGATACTGGTGAAAGTTTGACTAGACAAATAGAATTGCCCTTCGTATATTCAAGAACAAGTTAGTGAATGTGAATATATTTATTGGAGTTTCCGGACTTGATAATATCTGACTGTCAATGCTGATAAGTTCGTGTGAGTTACCTTACTTCTCCAGACAAACGACTCCTAGGGTCATATCATTTCCAGGACCCGTACATGGATCCAGACCCGGACTTCTTAGTATTCCCCAGACCCGGATTTATAAATAAATTTCCGGAACCGTACCCAGACTTCACAGACCAACCCACAGATCCACCCACCAAACAATATATAGACCCCGCCCCGCCCCCCCCCCCCCACCCAACCCCGCACACCCACAGACCCACCAAGCAATAATCTAACACACATCCGTGTTACACCGACGGGATATTGGCAGTTTACATTTCCAAATGCAAATATAGCTTTGTATCAAGATCACAATGACATTGAACTCAAACGTCTGAATGTCTGTGCCGTTCCTCCTGGTTCACGGCCCTACATGACGATCATTAATTCCAAGAAGTTGGCAAATTCTGAAATACAGGCCAGATGAGCTAACCAGTACCAAACTGTTAAATTCTGTATTTTATACAAATGTTACAATGACAATGACCTCTGTCCTCAATATCATTGCATTTCATAAAGCCAAATATGTGGGCAAGTTAAATTCAAGTATGGTGCACCCATCCAGAGATATAAGACAATATTTATACCAAAAATTTAGCTGAAAAAACCCAGTTTTATTTTAAGGTCACGGTGAACTTGACCGTTGACCTCATGACCTCAATAGAATTGTGCATCTGGTTGAATATGTAACAATGTGTCTCAGTTTAGTTACAATAGGCTGAACCATTCCTTAGATATAAAATGGTAAGTTGAACAAAACCAAAAACACAACCAGAAACAATGGAGGATTATACCAATGTCACGGTGGCCTTAACCATTGACTTCGATATCACTGTGCTCCATTGATATACGTAATGATGTGTCCAACGTTAGTCCCAATAGGTTGAAGCCATGGCGAGATATAAGCCGCTATGTTGGGCAAAACCAAAATGTAACCGTAAAGCAGTTTTATACCACGGTCGCAGTGGCCTTGAACATTTGACCATATGAACTCGTGCATTGAGGTACTATCATCATGCTTAATCTCCTTGATATAAGGAAGCCTGTGTCCAAGGTTAGTCCCAATAGGATGAAGATATACCCAGATATAAGACGATATGCTGAGTCAAACGCAAAACTTAACCGCAAGTGGTACAGTTTTATACGAAGGTCACAGTGACCTTGAACTTTGACCTCATGACCTCAATATCATTGTGCTCTATTCTCTTGATGTAAGGAAGCATGTCCTTGAACATTAACCTCATGACCTCAATATCATTGTGCTCCATTCCCTTGATGTAAGGAAGCATGTCCTTGAACTTTAACCTCATGACCACAATATCATTCTGCTTCATTCCCTTGATGTAAGGAAGCATGTCCTTGAACTTTAACCTCATGATCTCAATATCATTGTGCTCCATTCCATTGATGTAAAGAAGCATGTCCTTGAACTTTAACCTCATGACCACAATATCATTCTGCTTCATTCCCTTGATGTAAGGAAGCATTCCCTTGAACATTAACCTCACGACCTCAATATCATTGTGCTCCATTCCCTTGATGTAAAGAAGCATGCCCTTGACTTTTAAACTCATGACCTCAATATCATTGTGCTCCATTCCCTTGATGTAAGGAAGCATGTGTACAATCTTAGTCCCAACAGAGTGAAGCCATGTCGAGAAATCCGACGAGATTGGACGCCAACAGGCAGGAAGGCAGGCAGGCAGGCAGGCAGGCAGGCAGGCAGGCAGGCAGGCAGGCAGGCAGGCAAGGAGGCAGGCACGCAGACAGATACCTTCGATAATTAGATTTTCGCCAATAATCACTACCTTTTCTTTTGCTGGGATTAATGCCACCTCGGATCCACAAGGCCTGAGAGTTTGGGAGTTGCTTTTCAATTAGGACAACAGTTCTATGCCAGCCAGACGTCATATCCGGTTCCACCGGTAGGCCTGACTCTGGTTGTTCCACGTCCTGTTTCACTGCAACAGAAAATAGATTAGACATTTAAAGGGCTACTACTCACATCTCAAATCTTGAATTGCAGTGATAGCTTAGGATATATGGATTTCATAACCTTGACCTTCAGGCGCATTGCCTTATAAGGATAACACTGATTTGTCTCTAACATTCCAGATATCTGGACTAAGATCAGATCACACAGTGAACATCCAGAACCAGGAGTCATCATCTTTAACAAACAAACCATAAAAAGTAACAAGGAACGAAGAACGGTCACGTGATCAGGAAAGGCAGCAAGCACAACCCCTTCTAGTCTAGGTGGAGTAGATTGATGAGAAACAAGTTCCTGTTCTCTCTTCCGTCATCACCTCCGTCCTCACCGGTTAACCAAACTTTGTATCTCATCACCAACAGTTTGATCCGATCTGTCACGCAAGTATATGACGGCATAATCTATTAGATGACGTGTAGGCTGGCGTCACAATCATGATGCGTAATGAATGACGTAGCTAAGTTCGTCATGACTTTTAAATGTCCTTCAAGTGAGAGAAGCCTGTGTGTTTATTACTTAATAAACACTATGATGAATATTTTGAACCTAATTTGATTGAGCGCTGTTGCTGCCAAAATATTCAACATGTTATATGTATGGTTACCGTGATATTGGGATTCTGGGAATTCAGGATTCAAAGTATGTAAATCGACCCCAACACGCGCAAAGTATGGGTGGAGATTAACTAGAGATGGGCGTGGCCTAGTTGAACGTGGATCGATTGCCAAGTGATCAGAGAAACTGAATCCTATGGGAATACGTACTCACGAATGCAGACGACTACTACTACTGCGCTACGCGGCTTAGGACTAACATTGTTAGTAAACATCGTATTAACTATACACGACAATCTACTCACTGTGAACCGATGTTCGTCCATTTTCCCATATAACGTACAGCCCAATAAAGAGAAACACCACAGTCACCACGTAGAGGAGCCCTGTTCGCGTGAAGATACCTGCCCGGTATATCATTGTTAATATGTTTCTATCCCGTCCTTCAGGATACACACTTTTTACTCGTGTATTGTGCACTATTGTATTGTGAGTAGGCCTACGCAGTCAGTTTTCTTTTTCGGTCGTAGGTCTCGCTATATGACTCTATTATAATGCATCTAGGCAATGACATTCGGTCTTTGGCGCTATACCCAGGGGCCAGATGGTGCGCAATGAAATAAATACTAGACGGTCTTCACACTAGAGTGAAAATCCGAAGTAAGACCGAAATAAGTCCGATCGAATGCAAATATTCGTTTACACGAGTAAAACCAGAATTTGTGATCGATTGGACTTCCTTCGGATTAGCTACTCTAACATGAACACGGCGTTATGTTCTATTTTACTGCGTGAAAATCATTTGAATGGCAGTTGTCGGCAACGTCGGATATCGGCAAGGATTTTCAATTTAATAATTTTCAAAATAGTGAACATTAGTGTTGGGAATTGGTATTATTTTTGTGATCGATGATTGGTTTTGTATACTAACCGATGATCAAGTAATGATTGATCATAACAGGCTCTTATTTTTTACCCATTTTGAATGCAGTAATTATAGCATGTTCAAGGATAATTACCCCTTTCAAACCAAGTCGCAGGTATGACAGATAAATAATCTGTTGAATATTTTGAAACTAATTTGATGTGGACGCTGTTGCTGCCTGTCAAATAAGTTTCAAAATATTCAACATGTTATTGGTATGGTTGCTTTGAAATTAACATACTATTTCAGTGCTGAAAGAAGTAATGTCATAGAATACGGAGTAATACTATATAGTTGTACCAATTCAATTTAAATTTTCCGAAAATTATTCGTTTTCTAGCTTGATCAGTTAAACTATATATCGATCGGTTGGTTGAACATGCAAACCAATCAATCATCCATCAAATCGATTAATTGAAATACCACGCAGTTATTTGTAAAACCAGTCAGACGTGACGAAATCCTATTAAATACAGCGATATACGCGGTCTAGTTCTCGTAATGCACAGAGGTAGTCGATTCTTAACCAGTTCACTCTAGTAGGGCAGATATGTGAAAAAGATGTTCCATTCTGGCAGAAAGCATGACATTTGGCATGTAGGTGGTTTAAGGTATCCTGATCATAATTAGATGCGGTACCACGTGATTCTACCAAGGGAACCCATTCAAAGTGGCGGATTCAAAATGGCCGCCTTCCCAGCGGAAAATTCGCATTACTCAAGCTCTAGACGGAGTAGAGAGATGGGATTAATGGCAAATTAGGGGTTTCATGGGTCAATCGTTATAAATCTACTCACTACAATACTCTAAATATGTAAATATCAATCCTTCCATAGCGACCACCTGTGTTTGATGTCAAAAGACGGCGGCTCTTTAAGATGTGTTATCTAAAAGATCCATCTCTTGAGAACAAAAGCAATATAGCATCCAGAAATAGTTTAAATACTTGATTTCTTAATATCGAACCAAGTAATGGTCGTTATAGATACGTTCAATTATCCTATTAGAGTATACAAGGCTATACATGACGCTGTTGATTGTTGAATCATGATTCACAGACGTCACACGCACTGTGCACCGCATGAACACAACTGTGTACAAGATAGGGCTGTGCATTGGAAACGAAATCATTAAACGTTTAAACGTTCGTTTATTAAACGTTTAAACGTATTTCAGCCTTTTAAGTAGGTAACAGAATTTGGGGGGAAATATCTTAGTACCCTTTTCAAGTAAGTGTTGAATATTAAAGACTTTATTTATTAAATCAGTACACGAACATTTTATGTATGATATATATAAAACAATATAGTCTAAGAAGATATTTTCTAAAATACCAAATATGCCATTAACTCTTTGAACCCGTAAGGACAAAACACCAAAATTCTTTACCATTTAATAATTATTCTGTTAAATATTTTGAAACTAATTTAACTGGAAGCTGGTGCTGCCTATGGCAACAGCAGGTTCCAGTCAAATTACTTTCAAAATATTCAACAGTTTACCTGTATAGTTACCATAACAATTAAATTAGAATATTTCAATACATCTCTTTGTTCATGGTTAGAAATATTAACATATTGACATTTTCTGAGGACAATGATCTGCGTTTCTTATTCACTATATGGCCTGCAATTGAGAACACGCGTTCTGCTGGCACAGCCGTTGCAGGTACACATAGAATTTCTAACGCACATTTTGCCAAACGTCCATTAGAACTGAAGGCTCCAACAGAAAACGATCTAATTCGTTGTCCTCTTTCTGTTTCTGAGAACCGCTATTATCACTTTGCCCTAACAAGATTTCCATAGCCGATGGTTCATATTCCTGGTCGATGCGTGGTCGCTTGGTTGGTGGTGGACATTCCGAATCTGATTCACAACTGATTACTACATCGTTTAATCGGTCCGCTAATTGCGCACGTGCCTTAACACGAACACAATCACTTAAGAAAACCATTCCTTTAAATCGTGGGTCACACAGTGCCGCTAACATTAGTACACTATTAGCCTACTCAACGCAGTCAGGTTTGAAGCGAATCTCCATCTCAGATCTTATCTTTGATTTCAAAGTCCGAATTGTCTTGCTATCCGAGTCCTTCGCGATCAGATGGTTTTTCAATAGCCCGCATATAACCGGATATATGATAGACGCACTGACGTACTCGTCTTGTGAGAGAACGGTTGTTGCAATCTGCAAAATGAATGAAAATAATGCCATGTAATCACTTGAAGACTCATTTTGGAAAAAATGTGACTAAAAGTTGTAGCCGTCAGATGTTTTAAAAATTTGTCAGACAAATCACGTTGAATATTTTGAAAAGAATTCGACTGAAAGCTGTTGGTGGCTCAGGCACCAACATCTCTCGGTCAAATTGTTTTCAAAATATTTAACATGGTCAGAGATATAGCATATGGGAAATATTGTCTGCAAACACTCGGCAGTTAGCGTACTAAATCATTGGATTAAATATTCGCACTCAACCCTTAGGCTTAAACATTTGAATCCTGAACTCCTAGCATTTTAATTTCAAGACAACCATATGCCTAAGCTGTTAAACATTTGCAAGCGAATTTGACAGGAACATGATGCTGCCTCCAGCAGCAACAACTCCAAGTCAAATTATCGTCAAACTATTCAACATAATGTCTTATGCATATGATTCTTAACATTTAACCTTTCTGGTTCACGGGATTAACTTTGGTTAAATAAGTTCCAATGATTAAATCAACTCACCTTGAGTGGCTTAAGCACCTTAACAAGTTGTTCTGCTAGCTCCCACTGATCGTTGTTGAATTCCAGGTCACGCGAATCAATAGCCTTTGTCGCACGCCGGTCACTCAGCACGGCGCAAACTGGCCAGCGTTGTTCTATCAATCTCTCAAGCATATCACACGTACTATTCCAACGCGTTTTGCATGATTGGATCAACCTGTGCTTAGGGGCACTCATTTCCTCCTGTTTTGTTTCTAGAGCATTATTTGCTACATTACTATGTTTAAAGTGGCCTACAATCTTGCTGGCTCTGGCTGCCATCTTTGAGATAACCTTATCATCTAATGCTCCATTTACACAGAGCTGAAGTTTGTGAGCTGTGCATCCAACATCCTCAGCTTCACTGTCACAAAATTCTGCTATCCTGGCGACGTTTGAAGCGTTGTCATGGACAATACTTGTTACTTTGTCGGTTATCTTCCAAGACGAGGTAACATTGTTCATAGCAGTGGCCAGATTAACGGCAGTGTGTCGTTCTTCCAGTTCGGCAGTGTCTAATACGAGAGACATCTTATTCCACTCACTATCTATGGCATGTGCGGTAACTGTCATATAAGAATCATTGGCTAGTGATGTCCAGCAATCTGTCGTGTTGGATATGGATTCAAGCTTGTCTAGTTTCTCTTGTACATTTGACTTACATCTGTCGTGAATGGTCCGTAAGCGTGATGTGATCGTCTTTCGCGATGGTACTGTGTAATTAGGCTCAATGTATTCCATCAGTGCTTTGAAGCCTTGTCCTTCGACAACACTGATTGGTAGACAGTCTCTAGCTACCTTTTCTGCAATTAGGTTACTTATTTTCTCCATCCTCGATGCATCACATTTCCGTACACTAACATAGGATCTAATTGTTGGTTGTGTTTTTTCAACTGTTTTTGTAGTCACATGCGAATGTTTTAGTTTTAGATGGTTTAGCATTGTGCCGGTAGATCCTGAATATGACAGCATAGCTTCACATAGTTTACACTTCACTTTATTTTGCTCAACTTTCTCGAAATTATTCCACACTTCACTCTTAGCTTTACCCATTATTGAAACGAAACTGATAACATCTAAGACATTAAGGAAAAACACAACTGAATGCAGAATGTATATAGCACGTGCCAAGCCCCTCCCATACGCGATTCGAGGGCCAGCCAATTGCGATTGCTGTACGCGGTATTACACATCCGTGAAAATGTTGTTTTTAAAAGACGCGATTCTTCATGCAGAACAAACGACTAGGCCTAAGAAAAACAGTTAATTATACTTTACCATATCCTGTCTAATTAAATCAATAGATTATCAGATGTTTACGCTTGGCAATAATTATTAAGTCAACAATAAACATTCTTGCTTACACTTACACACGCTCAAGCCAAGCTTTCTTAAAACTTTGAAACAAATTTGAATAAAAGTTGTAACTGACGGTTTTGAAAATAATTTGACTGAATGACGTTGCTGCTTTAGAAATTTAGACAACAGCTTCCACTCAAATTATTTCTAAAATGTTATTTGAATATGGATTACAGCGCTCGATAATTGATTATATCTGGCAAAGACTTTAGCGATCTAGCGATCAGGAATCTCAAAATTACGCACACGGAAAATGCTATTTTTTATTTTTTTATTTTCGTTTAAACGTTTATCATTTTGGTAAACGTTTACCAGATTGTTTAAGCGTTTAAACGTGCCCAGCCCTAGTACAAGGTAAGTTGGATTTATAGCATTTGCATCTGCCAGTGCAATTACTTTTGCAAGCACATTTCACGAGTTCCCGGCATGCCTTAGATGCGTCTGCAAGCAAACTCCATTACGGTGACCAAGTGTCTCCATCTCTGACCCAACCCCAGTCAGCTAGCGATGGCGTTTTTGCATTTACGTGGAGTAATTGGCCCCAAAGATGACCTGCCTGGAACACAGCACGTTTGGTGTGTTGCAGCAGAGCTGCACTGGTCGGAGGAATGTTTTCTAGCTGCCTGTTGCCAAAAGCGAAAAGCCGTTTTCGTGCCTCATTAACCTTTGACAATGGTGATGTGCGTTTGTACAGTAGTACGACAAACGTCTCCAGCGTTTCCATGTCATTGTCACACAGAGACGCCGGGGCATCAGACATCAGTCTCCTAAATAGTGACTTGAATAGATCTGAAGTCCGCCAAACTTCCCATGCTGTCTTCTTGCCAATCTTACAAAATGCAGACACAGTGCCACACTCAGAGAAAGCATGCATAAATAGCAGTCCTTGTGACGCTTCTGCACCAAAAACTGTTGCAATGCCATGAGCTGATACATAGCGGAAGGTCTACCCATGGCCAAATGCGACCCAGAGATCACACCCATGAAGAAAGTTTGCTGCCCGTATGGCTAGGACTACCACGTCTGTATCTGTAGCATGAATCATTATTGTTCGATAACCTTGGTGATGTGCATGGAAGGCGTGGAACAACATTCTACCATCTGCTTCATCTTGCATGCATGGCGCGAGCTGTGAGACGTCATGCTCTGGCCTCATCAGCACGTTTTCCTCACATAGTGTGAAGAGTATCTTTCTTTCTGGTAGCTCGAATGACTCCAATGTATGTGCGAGAAAGGCGAAGAGGCCTTTTTTACTTGCATCAAATCGTAGGAAAGTTTTCCAATTTTGAGGGAGTCTTGTACTCGATACAACACAAACAGCTTCACCATGTCCCCGTAATTCTCTAGCGTGTGTCTTCAAGCTTCCCGCTTTATACACGTCCCATCCAACATCCAATCTTTTAACCGTCTGTATTTGTCTAGCAATGTGTGGGAGGAATACGTACTCTGCAATATCTTCAAATGTGTTCACAACCACGTTTGATTTCTTGGGATCTAGATTATGCATCATAGCTGCTCCGTCAATGATCTTCACTTCAACCTCTGGACAATCAGCTGCATGAGCTCACAGGGCGAGCACCATTTCGGTTGATTCGATCTCCAAGTGTCATTTCATTAGCGTTGTGCATAATGCTCTGGTTAGCCCCTCCAAATGTCTGGATTGACACCCAGTGGGTTACACCCCTGCGCCACGTTGAGGCCGAGCACATAGTCTTAAACAGGGGCAAACACTGCAAAAACTACAGAGCTGAAGTCGAAGCACTGGTTCATGCAGCCGATACCATCAGCAAAACAGCAGACCCTATTGCACAGATTGTCTTTTTATCTGATGCCCGCTCCGTCCTTGAGGCTATCACCAAAGGTAAGCTGCCACAACTTGAAGAAGCACTACAAACCATCAAATGCTTTCGGATAGCACTGCAGAGGATCTCCTCACACTGTTGAGTCCAAGGAAATGAGGAAGCAGACAAGATGGCAAAGGTGGGTGCAGAAGAGAATCAGACAGAAAACATGGTTACCCATACAGAGATGAAGACTATCATCAAGTCACTCTATAGAACAGCTCAATCAGAAGATGCCTACCATTATCTCTCGAGGCCAGAGCAAGTGACCATCTTTCGTCTCAGAACTGAACACAACAGACTAAACCAACACATGCACAGGCGGTTCCACCTTACGACATCGCCCGTTTGTCCTTGTGGATTAGCAGAACAGGCCACAGAGCACATATTTCAATGTTGCAGTACGTATCAGCTGCTGAGAGAAGAGATCTGGCCTTTGTCAAACTCTTTTCTTGAAAAGCTGTATGGGCCTGTGGAAGAACTGCAGAAAACCACAGATTTCATCTTGAGAACGGCTCTCCAAGTGTGATAACAGCGATCGAAAAGACGAAGAAGAAGAGCTGCACAAGCTACTACTGCTTCCAAGCATCCCATCAGATCTGATTTGCTGCCTTGGCGCATTGCGTTGCTCTCAGCAAGTGATGGAGGCCATGGATGATTCTCATGCTCAAAGAATGAATCAAGGTCTCCGTCTCTGGATTGGCAGGAAATGTACAGTCTAGAGAATAACTGTACACCTCTCTTCATTGCAACAAGTTTCTTGTTGGTTCTGGTACTCTTCCTCTGTTTTGATTTGAACAAAGCCAAATTGTTCTTTTGGATTGGGTAATATACCGATTTTGATGATACAGATAGTCGATCTGCGACGAATGCGTGGTACTGTCTGATGCCTAGCTCTTCTGCTGTTCGGACGCATTCACTACAGATTCGGACATAATGACTTTGGTATTTAGAGTCACTAAGTCAAAACTGTCATCTAAAAATGGGTTTCCTATTTCCTCGATTGCATCAATAAGACAAATTGTGTTCAAAGCAAACAATTTCTGCTTACTCGGAATCTGCTCATGGTGACAGTTATCATTGATATTTCTGTGTGTATGTTTCACTTCGTACTCGCTGATCATCCTTCCTATTTCTGGGCCTGACACCATCCATCGTTTCAAAGCAGCTTCATTTTCTGTGATTCCGATAATTCCACCATTGCCCTTCAGAATAGCATTTTTCTGCTCGTGGATTTGATCATGTGACAAGGCTGAGAACTTATGAGCCGTTTTCTGAGTAACGAACTTTCCTTCAACAAACTTCCTATGCACAAGTGGCCATCGATTCTCAAGTTGCAACAGATCAGTCACATGGATGCTGAGCCATCGTGCATAGTGTACATGATCCAGGGTAAACATCCCCGGGATAATCTTTCCCAATGTCTCTATATACAACGGGAAGTTGGCCTCTCGCTGAGCTCTCATGAATTGAAGAAACAGCAGCTCTAATTTCAAGACTGAATTCCAGTACTTAAACTGTGGGTGGTCTGTTTCCTTCTGCTGATACCAGTCTTCGAATATCAGTGTGTCCTCCGAGGCAACATATGCACGTTTCTGCAATATATAGAGAGCATGGGATGTTGCCATCACAGCCACACGTCCACTGTTGCTTAGCCGCTCTCCCAACACATTGAGTAGCGCCATCTCAATGTGAAGTCCACTCATCATCACCACATACTTATCCTCACCATATAGAAGGGGCCAAGACCATTGTATCTTCTTTGCAATAGCATACAAAGGTTGATCAAGAGTGATGACTGACACCTGTCCATGATTGATATGCTGTGCAGTTTGCTGAATTAAATCCATACCATGTTTCACCATTGCCAAACTATGAGCGTTGTCACGAAAGAGCGGCAAAAGTCCAGTAATTGCTGGCGGAGGTGGGACATCTTGCAAACTAGCAAAGTGAGCTGCCCACGATATGTCATCTGTCCCATACATATCGCCCTCGATCGAGTGTTCGTTTATCTTGTCCAGCCACGCAATTTGAGTCTTATCTAAGATTAATATGGTATCACTGGGAATCAAAGGATCAACAGCTCGAGAAGGCAGAGGATTATCACTTGGGAAAGCAGCTGGATTCACAACTGTGTACGCCTCGGTTAATGGATGGATGGTGGTGGATTTTTGTACAACGTTTGGTGTCAATTATTCAAGAGTTCAAATGACCCCAGTATTTGTGTCTGAACAATGTTGTGTTAATGAGATTGCTGTCCCATGGAATGCAGTTCGTGCTGATGTGTATGTAGGATTATGGTCTATGTTATCAAGGTTCCCAGTTGTGAACAGATTACCATGCAAGTTAGTCAGACGAACAACCCCCATCCTTTTTAATCATGTCTATAGCCTTATTTCCTACATCAGTCGAGAGCTGCATGACGCGATCGTAGGATACTGAAAGTCCATGTCTGGAGAGTTCATCCACAAGCTCCCGCTTTCGCGTTTTGGCATGAATTAGTAGGCCTAGGTAGAGTGGCAATGCTGTTTCACGATCAGGATTATGGCGAGTTCCCATACTTCTTTTACGCGCTCTTTTAATGGCATTAAAGATGAGTAGCTGGGTCAATGAGGACACTTCCCCCTTGATAGTTTGGGAATTCTCATTTTGATTATGAATGTTGGTACCGCCAAGTATCATCTGAACCAAAGTAACAAGTGATTGAGGTACGTTGTCATACTGGTCAGCATCAAGTGAACCCTTGCAATCATACATTATCTGAAAAATCTCTTTGCGGACTATTTGAGCTGCCCTCATCAACGCAATTGCGTCAAGATCTTTTCCTTCAACCTGGTAGAGTTAATCCTACTTGGCATAGCACCACCAAGTTGTTCAAGAACGCGAGTGTATAATCGTGTTAAATCATAAAGCTTAAATATGCTGCCAATAGGATGCTCAGAGGCTTGACGGGCTTCCATGTATGATATTAGCTCTGCAAGAGCAACAGAGTCAGGTTTCATATCGTCAGCAATATCAGATTCACTTCTCGAAAGAGATCTATGTCGTGTGTATTGTTTTGTCAAACAAGTCTTGTGGTAAATAACATCCAATGCTGTCATGTCTCCAGATGACATTTTAGCAAGAAGTTTAGTATCTCTCAGTTCTGTCACCATTTTGCGTATGTTTTGGTTAAATTTTGCTGTTGCGGCTCTATGAATGTCATGCTCTATCGGTTGGTCACAAAAAAACACAGTGGTTGAGTGGGTCATTTACACTTGGCATAGTGAAATTAGACCTCAATCTAGATTTGACTGATGACCTGAGATCCTCACTGGATTCTAATTTCGCATTTCTTTTCACGGAGCGATCAACCCGAGTCCGGCTACAAAGATGCCAACAAGAGTTGTGCCACCTAGCACAGTTTTCTATGAGCGTCTCAGCAATTCCATATCCATCATTCAACCTACATAGATCCAGGTATGGCGGAAGGGCATGGAGTTGCTGTAGCCTATCAAGGTTATCAGCTAATGACCTATAACTCGGAATCACATTGCCACGATTTGTGTTACTACATGGCTCTATGAGATGCTCCGTTGTGGACTGCTGGCAAATAACACACAGGGACCAGTTCGTGTGTGCTAAATCCACCGTGGGATCATATGTCAATGTCACGTTCTTTGACATATTGACTTGAATGCGAGAATATAATAGCCTATTGTCTCTGTCTATAAGCGGAGCACAATACGCGTGTGCGTGATTGCCATGCAGCTATGTATTCTCCTGATATATTTAAATAGTCAGTGTGAGTTTAGGAAACTACAATAATTATATGGAAATCCGCAACGAAATAATGCTTGGCGAAGCGAGGGGCTGGCATACAATTACTTTTACTGGAGAAAACGTGTAGACCAATTGTTTTGAGTAGCGAAAACGTGTTTCTAAAATGATCCGCCCGGAACATGTGTGTACAAACGTTTAGCAATAATACTACTAATTTACAAATGTTACAACAACAACAACGACGACGACGACGATGACGACGACGACAGCAACAACAACAACAATAACAACAATAATAATAATAATAATAATAATAATAATAATATATTTTTCAGCATGTTTATCTATTTAGAGTATTGTAATGGGTAAAATCATAACAAGTGACCCAAGAAACCCTTAATTTGACATCAATTCCAGCCCTCTACTCCATCTAGAACTTGAGTAATGCAAATTTCCTGCTGGGAAGGCGGCCATTTTGAATCCGCCATTTTGAATGGGTTCCCTTGGTAGAATCACGTGCCACCGCATCCAATTATGTTCAGCATACCTTAAACCACCTATATCCCAAATTTCATGCTTCCTGCCAGAATGGCAGATCTTACCTGAAATTTGTTACATATCCGCCCCACTATACTCTTATCGGCATGACAAACTCTTTATGATGTAAAGTATATTGAATAGTTTGAAACTAGGTTGCCTGAGAGCTGTTGCGTCTATGGCATAATCCTAAGCCAAGCAGAGCGATTTAGACAGAAAGTGCAAACAACAGCCATCAGAAGACGGCATATTCCACCCCACCCGACCCCCAGATACAAACATGTCAGATAAACATACATCAAATATTGACATAACGTTAATTGCAAAGGACAATATTTTAGAAACACTAATCAATAAAAAATGAAATCCGGCTACGAGGCTACGGCTCGCACTAATATATCCACTGAGAAAGATGTACAAGTGCTCGTTCAATTCCGTTCAAAGACTATGCCCGGATATTCGGAGCATAGGTTAAAAATTCTTCGAGATCTGGCGCGAACAAGACAATTTTGATGAAGTATTTACGAGGAGATAACTTTGAAGAATATCGATAGATCTCATAGAAACAGAATCGTAGCACTGCATATTGAAGTAATAGGAATAGTGAAAAACGATTGCGAACATAGCTTCAAAACTCTTGAACATCTGGCCCGAAAAAGGCAATTTTGATTGATTTTCACTGCCTCAGGGGATATCAACTCAGGCAAATATTGATGGATCTTCCGAAGAAAGGCACATGCGCATTTTCAGGTGGTACTGGTAAAATTTACCAACCTTCACATGAACCATAACTAAACTGTAGGAGTTGCGTGAAAAATAAATGACTACAGAGAAATGGATTAACAGACACAGACAGACTGATAGACAGATAGACTGACGGAGATGCTGGTCGCTATATCACTTCATCAGTAGCAACAAAAATAAGAAGAACGCCAATCGGAGATTGATAAAGTATGCCCCCACCCCATTCCGCAAAGGACAACCGCCTACCCAAAATTGGCAAAGATCCCTTCGATAGAACTCGAGTTCCGGAAATGCAATACTATGTCATTAATTGGATCACCGCGACCTTGACTTTAGACGGATAGACGCAAACACCAATAAGCTTCTTCTGACCACCAAAGACAAGCTTCCACCCAAGAGTAGTAATGCTTCCTTCAATAGAACTCGAGTTATCATTCAGAAATTCAATATTTCCTCATTAATTAGGTCACCACGACCTTGACAGTGGACATTTGCTCCCAGACTCGATAGGGTTCTTTGGACCACTAAGGCAAGCTTCCATGCAAGATTGGTAACGATCATTCAATATAACTCGCGCTATCATCCGGGAAAGTCAATATTACATCATTAATTAGGTCAGCGTGACCTTGACCTATGACTGTTTTACCCCAAAATTGGCAAGCTTCTTCGGACAACCCGAAACCAACCTCCAAACCAAGTTTGCTGAAGGTTGCTCCAGTCAGTGCCGTAGCCAGGTCTTCACGTCAGGGGGAGCGAGGTCTAAAAAGGTGCCACCCCACTTGAGCGATAACTTAAAAGGCATACCAATTAGGTGTCGGAATATGCTTAAATTTCTTCAATAAAGAGAAAATAGCATCCCAGCGTCGCCAATTATTGTATTCTACCGAGAAAGTAGCCCCCCTGCCCCCCCCCCCCCCCCTCCCCCCTCCATCCGGCTTCCCCTGGCTACATATTCCCCAACGAGTACCTAATCCCGCATATATCTATATGTGGGCGGGTTGGGGATTGGGGGTGGGGTGGGTGGGTGTTGTGTTGGGTGGTAATCGGATGATAAAAATCTTTTGCATGACTCCATGCAGGTATTCTGAAGTTAAGCATCAGTTTCAAGATCTTTAAAGGGGATAACTCTGTAATGAATATGTTCCTGGACCCCGCACAAAGCACAAGCACATCTGCACATGGTATTGGTCATGCGCACCCAATAGCAGGTTAATCCATTGGACACTTTACAAGGAATTGCGTTGACAAGAATGTCAGAGATTGACGGACAGACAGAAAGACAGCCAAACATTCTGGACAGATATACAGCCATATGGGTACCAGATGCACGTCTGCACGTGATAAGGATAACATTTACAGAGTTAAAAAGAAGTGTATGTGTGGGTGGGGTGAGTGGGCGTGGGTGGCACAGGTAGTGGGTTGGGATTGGTGGATTTTTGGTTCCGGAACCCTTGTTTGCAGGGGCCGGGGTTTGTGGTGGGGTGGGCTGTGGGGTAAAATAAAGCGATCTCCTCCCATCCCCTCTTACACTGAATCCAACACTTACACCCGTCAACAATAGTTCACTAGGCAACAAGAGGCAATGCATACACCCCTAGCAACATCTTAATTTTTTATTATTTCAGTGTTGACATATTTACGCAACCCTTTGAAGAAGCAACGCAATCCCTCGAGGAAGCACCTCAAAGAATGGCATGGATCGAATACATCTAGGTGTGAGTGGCCAATAAGGCCAAGCCAACAACAACAACAACAACAACAACAACAACAACAACAACAACAACAACAACAACAACAAGAATTGTATAGCTGAACGTTAGAAGTTGCGCTAACAAGAAATGAATGGCAATGCAGTCATTTTTAAAGGGGCGTAACTCTGCAATGAAATATTGCCACGAGAAAAGCACATGCACATCTTCAGGAGAAAATGATACCACTTACCAAGTTTCAAAACAATCGGAACTAAACTATAGAAGGAGTTGAGTTGACAAAAAGAAGACAGCGGGAGGGCAGAGGGATATGTGGATGGACGGACAGATGAACGAACATGCACTGTATTCATCCCCCATCTGAAAGCACAGAGCGGGGATGGGGTGGGGTGGGGTGGTAGGTGGTGTGTGCGCGCGCGTGCGCACGTGCGTGTGTGCGTGTGTGCGTGTGTGCGTTCGTGCGTGCGTGCGTGCGTGCGTGCGTGTGCGTGTGGGGGTGGGGTGGGGTGGGGACGGGGTGTGGTGGGTGGGGTGTGGTGGGGGGTATTAAAGGGATGGGAATAGCAGATATTGCATTAAACTATTTCAGAAAATAGTAGAACAGGCTGATGATAGAAATGTAATAACTGATGATACATATTTATCTCCGTAAATACATGAGAAGTCGTCTGACAGTATCCATATTTCAAAGTTTTCTGTGAAAGAACCCCCAGACCCGCCTTCTGGTTTGGCCATAACACTGGATTTTTTTGGGGTAACAGGTACCTAGCGACTACAAAGTCATGAATCCGGCCCTGTGGCCAGATTCAACGTCTAGGCCTAGTGGCAGCTGAGTTATGTACAAGAAACACCCCCATGTTACATAGGAATAGGAGGATATGCAAGCTCTTGCACATGCCGTGGATGAAAGGGGACGTTCTGGAGAGGTGAGGATGAGCAGAGCAGATATTCTATACAAAAGAAGGAAAGGTTAAAAGACACAGACAAATTTAGAACTATACATACATATTTCTCTGCTACATACCGCTGCCCGTCGAAGGTAAACTCCTCTCTATAGAAGCAATGCGCCTCACCAGGGCCGAGCCCAAGGGGGGATGGGTGAGGAAGGGAGGGGGATGAAGGTGGCGGTTGTGAGTGGGAGGTAGAATGGGTGGGTGAAGGAAGGAGGGGAGAGAGGCGTGCGGGAGGGAGTGGGGAGGGAAAGAAGGGATGGAAGGAGGACGATATGGAGGGAGGGAGAGGGAGAGAGTACGAGAGAACAAGAGAGAACAGTTTAGCAGGGGTCATGGGTATGGAGGAGGGTAGGGGCTTGGTCGAACTCATTCCCCTGGGGGACCTGATCTGGACATGGGATAACCCTTTCCATTTTAGCTATGCCCAGCCCATCTATAGCTAAACTCAACACACATCTCGCTCGTGTTGGGATCGATCGATCTCTGAACTGCCTGACTATCAATTTCCAGAAAACTAAACAGGTAAGCTTTTGAATATGTTGCCATAGACTGCAACAGCATCCAGTCAAATTAGTTTCAAAATATTCAGCAGCATGTTTATTAAATAGTAGACATACAATTCGTACAACATGTCGGACTATTAAGAGTTAAACACGGGCCAAATATAATCATTTAGGATGTAATGATTATGACGTCATATGACGTCTGCTGATAGATGAATACTCTGGAAAAGGTGAATTTCGCTCAAAGACCCTGTGTATCTAAGTATGAGTCTATACTACTCTCCTTTGAGGTTTGCACAGCTGTACGAGCACTAGCTTTTAATGCCTAAATATTGGAGGGTTGGGTGGGGTTGGGGGGGGGGGGTATGAGAAATGTTACCGAAACGTCTAGTATGAATACACTAGGGAAGGTGTCGCCAAATCGACAAATAAACCTATTTAGCTAAGCTCCATCCACGCTTTGGCCGTATTGGGATCGATCGATCCCTATGCTCTCTGAATTTCAATTTCCAGAAAACTATACAGGTAAGCAGCTGAATATTTTGAAACTAATTTGACCGGGTGCTGTTATATTCACCAGCATGTTTATTAAATAGTAAAAAACGCGCGTTTGTTATGTATGTTGATCTTGTACACATGCGTGTATCCTGATAAGCAGGTTATCTAGTAATTGTGGCGTTTAAATGTGTGAAGATTTACACGCACTAATGATGCCATACAAGAGTCAGCTTCTGTATTATTTGCGCAAGAGACAAAGAACTCGCATTCGTATGATGCAGTTAATGTGTAGGAAAGCAAAAATTGATAAAAAAAATATGCAGAACTAGCGCCTGAAATTCGCATGCGTTCTGTGTTTCAGAGGTCGCGCATTCGCTCACTTTACCGCGTCACTTGTGAACAAGACGTTTGTGCGAAAATTCGCGTGGAAAAGACAGTGTTCGTGGGCGCAGTCGCGGTCGCGCTTGGTGTAAATAGAGATTAACGCTTCCTCAGTCATATATCTATTTAACTATTCTATTGACATTTCAATTCATTAATCCATTTCTCACTTAATCATATGACGTCATAATCAACTACGTGACGTGTAGGCTAACATCATAAGCATGACGTCATGAATGACTCGATACAATTCGTTTTAACTCTTAATAGTCTGACACATTGTACGAATTGTATGTCTTTGCCATTTAATAAACATTCTGTTGAATATTTTGAAACTAATTGGACTGGGCGCTGTTGCTGCAACCCGCACCTAGTCAAATTAGTTTCAAAATATTCAACAGGTTCTCCCCCCCTCCCCCACCCCTGTATAGTATTCTGGAAATTGATCGTCAAGAGGTGCATGGATCGATCGATGCCAACACGAGCGAGGTGTAGCAGGAGATTAACTACGGATGGGCGGGACATAGCTAAAACTGGAATGGCCCATTGTCGATTAATTTTACCGTATGACTTTTGACTTTGTTAATTTATCAGGTGTTATTGCCTATTAGTGGACATCATATTATGAAGAATGGAATCGAATAGATTAGATGGGGGGGGGGGGGGGGGGTAGTTGTTGGTTAGTTTGATAATGCGGTGGAATGGGGTGGCATGCCATGGGGATGACCAAACTGTTGTGAAGTGCTCCCTGAACCTGCATATTTGTTATCATTCTGTGTGATACTACATACATTATGCGTCTCGAGATTTGATATCTCCTGAGTGTAATCATGGAGCTTCACCACCACTGTTTGTGCCCGTAGCGGATGATAGCAGAATACTGGTTGCTGTTTGACACTATTGCATATGGTCATAAATACTGGACATATCGGGTTCACATTTCTGCATACTATCTTCCCTGTGATACGTATTAATTTGGTAAGGGGATTTGAGCAGTAGAACGCGGCCATTTTTGGCACTCCATACATCAGCAATTAAGACACTACCCCTCGAATCGACGTAACTTGGGAGGGCCAATGAAAATGCGGATCTTTGGCACGCGATGGTTAGTGAGATTGATGATCAAGACGCGTCAGAGCGTGTGTAATGTAAAAACAGTAAAAACCCATTTCTAATCATCCATCTAAAAATGGCGACCAGCGTCTTTTACTACCTTTTCTAAGATAGTAGAAGATACTTTAAAATACCTGTTTTCGTCGCTTCATCTTGTAAATCCGGTTGATGTGATGGTGTATGCGTAAAGCGCAGGCCTTGCTACATTGCCACGCACCTACTAACAACAATACTATAACGGAGCTTTCCAAGCATCCATCTATCATCTAACGTCATAATCACCTACGTGATGTGTAGAATGACATCATAATGAATGACGTCATGAATGACGTTGATAAGTAAGTCACGAACGCATATTTGAAGATGGCCTATGCGTTATTGTACGAATTGTATGTTTTTACTATTTAATAAACAGTCTGCTGAATATCTTGAAACTAATTTGACTGGGCGATGGTGCTGCCATAGCCAGCAACAGCACCCAGTCAAATTAGTTACAAAATATTCACCAGCGTACCTGTAGTTTTCAGGAAACTAATAGTTAGGGCAGTCGGCGATCGATCAATCCCAACATGGCGAAGTGTGGATGGAGCTTAGCTAAAGGTGAGCGGCGCATTACTAACACTGGCAAGGTTCATTATTATAGCATTCATTAATACTAGTATTAGTTCCATTAATACTACTATTAGTTCCATTACTACTAGTATTAGTTCCATTAATACCAGTATTAGTTCCATTAATACTACTATTAGTTCCATTAATACCAGTATTAGTTCCATTAATACTACTATTAGTTCCATTAATACTACTATTAGTTCTATTAATACTACTATTAGTTCTATTAATACTAGTGTTAGTTCCATTAATACTACTATTAGTTCCATTAATACTACTATTAGTTCCATTAATACTAGTATTAGTTCCATTAATACCAGTATTAGTTCCATTAATACTACTATTAGTTCCATTAATACTAGTATTAGTTCCATTAATACCAGTATTAGTTCTATTAATACTACTATTAGTTCTATTAATACTACTATTAGTTCTATTAATACTAGTATTAGTTCTATTAATACTACTATTAGTTCCATTAATACTACTATTAGTTCCATTAATACTACTATTAGTTCTATTAATACTACTATTAGTTCTATTAATACTGGTATTAGTTCTATTAATACTATTATTAGTTCCATTAATACTAGTGTTAGTTCCATTAATACTACTATTAGTTCCATTAATACTAGTATTAGTTCCATTAATACCAGTATTAGTTCTATTAATACTACTATTAGTTCTATTAATACTACTATTAGTTCTATTAATACTAGTATTAGTTCTATTAATACTACTATTAGTTCCATTAATACTACTATTAGTTCCATTAATACTACTATTAGTTCTATTAATACTACTATTAGTTCTATTAATACTGGTATTAGTTCTATTAATACTATTATTAGTTCCATTAATACTAGTGTTAGTTCCATTAATACTACTATTAGTTCTATTAATACTACTATTAGTTCCATTAATACTAGTGTTAGTTCCATTACTACTAGTATTAGTTCCATTAATACTAGTATTAGTTCCATTAATACTACTATTAGTTCCATTAATACCAGTATTAGTTCCATTAATACTACTATTAGTTCCATTAATACTAGTATTAGTTCCATTAATACCAGTATTAGTTCCATTAATACTACTATTAGTTCTATTAATACTACTATTAGTTCCATTAATACCAGTATTAGTTCCATTAATACTACTATTAGTTCCATTAATACTAGTACTAGTTCCATTAATACTACTATTAGTTCCATTAATACTACTATTAGTTCCATTAATACTAGTGTTAGTTCCATTAATACCAGTATTAGTTCTATTAATACTACTATTAGTTCTATTAATACTACTATTAGTTCTATTAATACTAGTATTAGTTCTATTAATACTACTATTAGTTCCATTAATACTACTATTAGTTCCATTAATACTACTATTAGTTCCATTAATACTACTATTAGTTCTATTAATACTACTATTAGTTCTATTAATACTAGTAATAGTTCTATTAATACTACTATTAGTTCCATTAATACTAGTGTTAGTTACATTAATACTACTATTAGTTCTATTAATACTACTATTAGTTCCATTAATACTAGTATTAGTTCCATTAATACCAGTATTAGTTCTATTAATACTAGTATTAGTTCCATTAATACTACTATTAGTTCCAGTAATACTAGTGTTAGTTCCATTAATAATAGTATTAGTTCTATTAATACCAGTATTAGTTCCATTAATACTAGTATTAGTTCCATTAATACTAGTGTTAGTTCCATTTATACTAGTATTAGTTCCATTAATACTACTATTAGTTCCATTAATACTACTATTAGTTCCATTAATACTAGTATTAGTTCCATTAATACCAGTATTAGTTCCATTAATACTACTATTAGTTCCATTAATACTACTATTAGTTCCATTAATACTAGTATTAGTTCCACTAATACTAGTATTAGTTCCATTAATACCAGTATTAGTTCCATTAATACTACTATTAGTTCTATTAATACTAGTATTAGTTCCATTAATACTACTATTAGTTCCATTAATACTAGTATTAGTTCCATTAATACTAGTATTAGTTCCATTAATTCTAGTATTAGTTCCATTAATACTACTATTAGTTCTATTAATACTAGTATTAGTTCCATTAATACTACTATTAGTTCTATTAATACTACTATTAGTTCCATTAATACTACTATTAGTTGTATTAATACTACTATTAGTTCCAGTAATACTAGTATTAGTTCCATTACTACTAGTATTAGTTCCATTAATACCAGTATTAGTTCCATTACTGCTAGTATTAGTTCTATTAATACCAGTATTAGTTCCATTAATACTAGTATTAGTTCCATTAATACCAGTATTAGTTCTATTAATACTACTATTAGTTCTATTAATACTACTATTAGTTCTATTAATACTAGTATTAGTTCTATTAATACTACTATTAGTTCCATTAATACTACTATTAGTTCCATTAATACTACTATTAGTTCTATTAATACTACTATTAGTTCTATTAATACTAGTATTAGTTCTATTAATACTACTATTAGTTCCATTAATACTACTATTAGTTCCATTAATACTACTATTAGTTCTATTAATACTACTATTAGTTCCATTAATACCAGTATTAGTTCCATTAATACTAGTATTAGTTCCATTAATACTAGTATTAGTTCCATTAATACTACTATTAGTTCTATTAATACAAGTATTAGTTCCATTAATACTACTATTAGTTCCAGTAATACTAGTATTAGTTCCAGTAATACTAGTATTAGTTCCATTAATACCAGTATTAGTTCCATTAATACTAGTATTAGTTCCAGTAATACTAGTATTAGTTTCATTAATTCTAGTATTAGTTCCATTAATACTACTATTAGTTCTATTAATACTAGTATTAGTTCCATTAATACTACTATTAGTTCTATTAATACTACTATTAGTTCCATTAATACTAGTATTAGTTCCATTAATATTAGTGTTAGTTCCATTAATACTAGTATTAGTTCCATTAATACTACTATTAGTTCCATTAATACTAGTATTAGTTCCATTAATACTACTATTAGTTCCATTAATACTAGTGTTAGTTCCACTAATACTACTATTAGTTCCATTACTACTAGTATTAGTTCCATTAATACTAGTATTAGTTCCATTAATACCAGTATTAGTTCCATTAATACTAGTATTAGTTCCATTAATACTAGTATTAGTTCCATTAATACCAGTATTAGTTCCATTAATACTACTATTAGTTCTATTAATACAAGTATTAGTTCCATTAATACTACTATTAGTTCCATTAATACTAGTATTAGTTCCACTAATACTAGTATTAGTTCCATTAATACCATGTATTAGTTCCATTAATACTAGTATTAGTTCCATTAATACTAGTATTAGTTCCATTAATACCAGTATTAGTTCCATTAATACTACTATTAGTTCTATTAATACTAGTATTAGTTCCATTAATACCACTATTAGTTCCATTAATACTAGTATTAGTTCCATTAATACTAGTATTAGTTCCATTAATTCTAGTATTAGTTCCATTAATACTACTATTAGTTCTATTAATACTAGTATTAGTTCTATTAATACTACTATTAGTTCCATTAATACTAGTGTTAGTTCCATTAATACTACTATTAGTTCTATTAATACTACTATTATTTCCATTAATACTAGTGTTAGTTCCATTACTACTAGTATTAGTTCCATTAATACCAGTATTAGTTCCATTACTGCTAGTATTAGTTCTATTAATACCAGTATTAGTTCCATTCATACCAGTATTAGTTCCATTACTGCTAGTATTAGTTCTATTAATACCAGTATTAGTTCTATTAATACTACTATTAGTTCTATTAATACTACTATTAGTTCTATTAATACTACTATTAGTTCCATTAATACTACTATTAGTTCCATTAATACTACTATTAGTTCCATTAATACTACTATTAGTTCTATTAATACTACTATTAGTTCTATTAATACTAGTATTAGTTCTATTAATACTACTATTAGTTCCATTAATACTAGTGTTAGTTCCATTAATACTACTATTAGTTCTATTAATACTACTATTATTTCCATTAATACTAGTGTTAGTTCCATTAATACTAGTATTAGTTCCATTACTACTAGTATTAGTTCCATTAATACTAGTATTAGTTCCATTAATACCAGTATTAGTTCCATTAATACTAGTATTAGTTCCATTAATACTAGTATTAGTTCCATTAATACCAGTATTAGTTCCATTAATACTACTATTAGTTCTATTAATACAAGTATTAGTTCCATTAATACTACTATTAGTTCCATTAATACTAGTATTAGTTCCACTAATACTACTATTAGTTCCATTAATACCAGTATTAGCTCCATTAATACTACTATTAGTTCTATTAATACTAGTATTAGTTCCATTAATACTACTATTAGTTCCATTAATACTAGTATTAGTTCCATTAATACTAGTATTAGTTCCATTAATTCTAGTATTAGTTCCATTAATACTACTATTAGTTCTATTAATACTAGTATTAGTTCCATTAATACTACTATTAGTTCTATTAATACTACTATTAGTTCCATTAATACTACTATTAGTTGTATTAATACTACTATTAGTTCCAGTAATACTAGTATTAGTTCCATTACTACTAGTATTAGTTCCATTAATACCAGTATTAGTTCCATTAATACTACTATTAGTTCTATTAATACTAGTATTAGTTCCATTAATACTACTATTAGTTCCATTAATACTAGTATTAGTTCCATTAATACTAGTATTAGTTCCATTAATTCTAGTATTAGTTCCATTAATACTACTATTAGTTCTATTAATACTAGTATTAGTTCCATTAATACTACTATTAGTTGTATTAATACTACTATTAGTTCCATTAATACTACTATTAGTTGTATTAATACTACTATTAGTTCCAGTAATACTAGTATTAGTTCCATTACTACTAGTATTAGTTCCATTAATACCAGTATTAGTTCCATTACTGCTAGTATTAGTTCTATTAATACCAGTATTAGTTCCATTAATACTAGTATTAGTTCCATTAATACCAGTATTAGTTCTATTAATACTACTATTAGTTCTATTAATACTACTATTAGTTCTATTAATACTAGTATTAGTTCTATTAATACTACTATTAGTTCCATTAATACTACTATTAGTTCCATTAATACTACTATTAGTTCTATTAATACTACTATTAGTTCTATTAATACTAGTATTAGTTCTATTAATACTACTATTAGTTCCATTAATACTAGTGTTAGTTCCATTAATACTACTATTAGTTCTATTAATACTACTATTAGTTCCATTAATACTAGTATTAGTTCCATTAATACCAGTATTAGTTCTATTAATACTAGTATTAGTTCCATTAATACTACTATTAGTTCCATTAATACTAGTGTTAGTTCCATTAATACTAGTATTAGTTCCATTACTACTAGTATTAGTTCCATTAATACTAGTATTAGTTCCATTAATACCAGTATTAGTTCCATTAATACTAGTATTAGTTCCATTAATACTAGTATTAGTTCCATTAATACCAGTATTAGTTCCATTAATACTACTATTAGTTCTATTAATACAAGTATTAGTTCCATTAATACTACTATTAGTTCCAGTAATACTACTATTAGTTCTATTAATACTAGTATTAGTTCCATTAATACTACTATTAGTTCTATTAATACTACTATTAGTTCCATTAATACTAGTATTAGTTCCATTAATATTAGTGTTAGTTCCATTAATACTAGTATTAGTTCCATTAATACTACTATTAGTTCTATTAATACTAGTATTAGTTCCATTAATACTACTATTAGTTCTATTAATACTACTATTAGTTCCATTAATACTAGTATTAGTTCCATTACTACTAGTATTAGTTCCATTAATACCAGTATTAGTTCCATTACTGCTAGTATTAGTTCTATTATTACCAGTATTAGTTCCATTCATACTAGTATTAGTTCCATTACTACTAGTATTAGTTCCATTAATATTAGTGTTAGTTCCATTAATACTAGTATTAGTTCCATTAATACTACTATTAGTTCTATTAATACTAGTATTAGTTCCATTAATACTACTATTAGTTCTATTAATACTAGTATTAGTTCCATTAATACTAGTATTAGTTCCATTAATACTACTATTAGTTCTATTAATACTAGTATTAGTTCTATTAATACTACTATTAGTTCCATTAATACTAGTGTTAGTTCCATTAATACTACTATTAGTTCTATTAATACTACTATTAGTTCCATTAATACTAGTATTAGTTCCATTAATACCAGTATTAGTTCTATTAATACTAGTATTAGTTCCATTAATACTACTATTAGTTCCATTAATACTAGTGTTAGTTCCATTCATACCAGTATTAGTTCCATTACTGCTAGTATTAGTTCTATTAATACCAGTATTAGTTCTATTAATACTACTATTAGTTCTATTAATACTAGTATTAGTTCCATTAATACTAGTATTAGTTCCATTAATACCAGTATTAGTTCCATTAATACTACTATTAGTTATATTAATACAAGTATTAGTTCCATTAATACTACTATTAGTTCCAGTAATACTAGTATTAGTTCCATTAATACCAGTATTAGTTCCATTAATACTAGTATTAGTTCCAGTAATACTAGTATTAGTTTCATTAATTCTAGTATTAGTTCCATTAATACTACTATTAGTTCTATTAATACTAGTATTAGTTCCATTAATACTACTATTAGTTCTATTAATACTACTATTAGTTCCATTAATACTAGTATTAGTTCCATTAATATTAGTGTTAGTTCCATTAATACTAGTATTAGTTCCATTAATACTACTATTAGTTCTATTAATACTAGTATTAGTTCCATTAATACTACTATTAGTTCTATTAATACTACTATTAGTTCCATTAATACTAGTATTAGTTCCATTACTACTAGTATTAGTTCCATTAATACCAGTATTAGTTCCATTACTGCTAGTATTAGTTCTATTAATACCAGTATTAGTTCCATTCATACCAGTATTAGTTCCATTACTGCTAGTATTAGTTCTATTAATACCAGTATTAGTTCTATTAATACTACTATTAGTTCTATTAATACTACTATTAGTTCTATTAATACTACTATTAGTTCCATTAATACTACTATTAGTTCCATTAATACTACTATTAGTTCCATTAATACTACTATTAGTTCTATTAATACTACTATTAGTTCTATTAATACTAGTATTAGTTCTATTAATACTACTATTAGTTCCATTAATACTAGTGTTAGTTCCATTAATACTACTATTAGTTCTATTAATACTACTATTATTTCCATTAATACTAGTGTTAGTTCCATTACTACTAGTATTAGTTCCATTAATACCAGTATTAGTTCCATTACTGCTAGTATTAGTTCTATTAATACCAGTATTAGTTCCATTCATACCAGTATTAGTTCCATTACTGCTAGTATTAGTTCTATTAATACCAGTATTAGTTCTATTAATACTACTATTAGTTCTATTAATACTACTATTAGTTCTATTAATACTACTATTAGTTCCATTAATACTACTATTAGTTCCATTAATACTACTATTAGTTCCATTAATACTACTATTAGTTCTATTAATACTACTATTAGTTCTATTAATACTAGTATTAGTTCTATTAATACTACTATTAGTTCCATTAATACTAGTGTTAGTTCCATTAATACTACTATTAGTTCTATTAATACTACTATTATTTCCATTAATACTAGTGTTAGTTCCATTAATACTAGTATTAGTTCCATTACTACTAGTATTAGTTCCATTAATACTAGTATTAGTTCCATTAATACCAGTATTAGTTCCATTAATACTAGTATTAGTTCCATTAATACTAGTATTAGTTCCATTAATACCAGTATTAGTTCCAGTAATACTACTATTAGTTCTATTAATACAAGTATTAGTTCCATTAATACTACTATTAGTTCCATTAATACTAGTATTAGTTCCACTAATACTACTATTAGTTCCATTAATACCAGTATTAGCTCCATTAATACTACTATTAGTTCTATTAATACTAGTATTAGTTCCATTAATACTACTATTAGTTCCATTAATACTAGTATTAGTTCCATTAATACTAGTATTAGTTCCATTAATTCTAGTATTAGTTCCATTAATACTACTATTAGTTCTATTAATACTAGTATTAGTTCCATTAATACTACTATTAGTTCTATTAATACTACTATTAGTTCCATTAATACTACTATTAGTTGTATTAATACTACTATTAGTTCCAGTAATACTAGTATTAGTTCCATTACTACTAGTATTAGTTCCATTAATACCAGTATTAGTTCCATTAATACTACTATTAGTTCTATTAATACTAGTATTAGTTCCATTAATACTACTATTAGTTCCATTAATACTAGTATTAGTTCCATTAATACCAGTATTAGTTCCATTAATACTAGTATTAGTTCCATTAATACTAGTATTAGTTCCATTAATACCAGTATTAGTTCCATTAATACTACTATTAGTTCTATTAATACAAGTATTAGTTCCATTAATACTACTATTAGTTCCAGTAATACTAGTATTAGTTCCATTAATACCAGTATTAGTTCCATTAATACTAGTATTAGTTCCAGTAATACTAGTATTAGTTTCATTAATTCTAGTATTAGTTCCATTAATACTACTATTAGTTCTATTAATACTAGTATTAGTTCCATTAATACTACTATTAGTTCTATTAATACTACTATTAGTTCCATTAATACTAGTATTAGTTCCATTAATATTAGTGTTAGTTCCATTAATACTAGTATTAGTTCCATTAATACTACTATTAGTTCTATTAATACTAGTATTAGTTCCATTAATACTACTATTAGTTCTATTAATACTACTATTAGTTCCATTAATACTAGTATTAGTTCCATTACTACTAGTATTAGTTCCATTAATACCAGTATTAGTTCCATTACTGCTAGTATTAGTTCTATTAATACCAGTATTAGTTCCATTCATACCAGTATTAGTTCCATTACTGCTAGTATTAGTTCTATTAATACCAGTATTAGTTCTATTAATACTACTATTAGTTCTATTAATACTACTATTAGTTCTATTAATACTACTATTAGTTCCATTAATACTACTATTAGTTCCATTAATACTACTATTAGTTCCATTAATACTACTATTAGTTCTATTAATACTACTATTAGTTCTATTAATACTAGTATTAGTTCTATTAATACTACTATTAGTTCCATTAATACTAGTGTTAGTTCCATTAATACTACTATTAGTTCTATTAATACTACTATTAGTTCCATTAATACTAGTATTAGTTCCATTAATACCAGTATTAGTTCTATTAATACTAGTATTAGTTCCATTAATACTACTATTAGTTCCATTAATACTAGTGTTAGTTCCATTAATACTAGTATTAGTTCCATTACTACTAGTATTAGTTCCATTAATACTAGTATTAGTTCCATTAATACCAGTATTAGTTCCATTAATACTACTATTAGTTCTATTAATACTACTATTAGTTCCATTAATACTACTATTAGTTCCATTAATACTACTATTAGTTCCATTAATACTACTATTAGTTCTATTAATACTACTATTAGTTCTATTAATACTAGTATTAGTTCTATTAATACTACTATTAGTTCCATTAATACTAGTGTTAGTTCCATTAATACTACTATTAGTTCTATTAATACTACTATTATTTCCATTAATACTAGTGTTAGTTCCATTAATACTAGTATTAGTTCCATTACTACTAGTATTAGTTCCATTAATACTAGTATTAGTTCCATTAATACCAGTATTAGTTCCATTAATACTAGTATTAGTTCCATTAATACTAGTATTAGTTCCATTAATACCAGTATTAGTTCCATTAATACTACTATTAGTTCTATTAATACAAGTATTAGTTCCATTAATACTACTATTAGTTCCATTAATACTAGTATTAGTTCCACTAATACTACTATTAGTTCCATTAATACCAGTATTAGCTCCATTAATACTACTATTAGTTCTATTAATACTAGTATTAGTTCCATTAATACTACTATTAGTTCCATTAATACTAGTATTAGTTCCATTAATACTAGTATTAGTTCCATTAATTCTAGTATTAGTTCCATTAATACTACTATTAGTTCTATTAATACTAGTATTAGTTCCATTAATACTACTATTAGTTCTATTAATACTACTATTAGTTCCATTAATACTACTATTAGTTGTATTAATACTACTATTAGTTCCAGTAATACTAGTATTAGTTCCATTACTACTAGTATTAGTTCCATTAATACCAGTATTAGTTCCATTAATACTACTATTAGTTCTATTAATACTAGTATTAGTTCCATTAATACTACTATTAGTTCCATTAATACTAGTATTAGTTCCATTAATACTAGTATTAGTTCCATTAATTCTAGTATTAGTTCCATTAATACTACTATTAGTTCTATTAATACTAGTATTAGTTCCATTAATACTACTATTAGTTGTATTAATACTACTATTAGTTCCATTAATACTACTATTAGTTGTATTAATACTACTATTAGTTCCAGTAATACTAGTATTAGTTCCATTACTACTAGTATTAGTTCCATTAATACCAGTATTAGTTCCATTACTGCTAGTATTAGTTCTATTAATACCAGTATTAGTTCCATTAATACTAGTATTAGTTCCATTAATACCAGTATTAGTTCTATTAATACTACTATTAGTTCTATTAATACTACTATTAGTTCTATTAATACTAGTATTAGTTCTATTAATACTACTATTAGTTCCATTAATACTACTATTAGTTCCATTAATACTACTATTAGTTCTATTAATACTACTATTAGTTCTATTAATACTAGTATTAGTTCTATTAATACTACTATTAGTTCCATTAATACTAGTGTTAGTTCCATTAATACTACTATTAGTTCTATTAATACTACTATTAGTTCCATTAATACTAGTATTAGTTCCATTAATACCAGTATTAGTTCTATTAATACTAGTATTAGTTCCATTAATACTACTATTAGTTCCATTAATACTAGTGTTAGTTCCATTAATACTAGTATTAGTTCCATTACTACTAGTATTAGTTCCATTAATACTAGTATTAGTTCCATTAATACCAGTATTAGTTCCATTAATACTAGTATTAGTTCCATTAATACTAGTATTAGTTCCATTAATACCAGTATTAGTTCCATTAATACTACTATTAGTTCTATTAATACAAGTATTAGTTCCATTAATACTACTATTAGTTCCAGTAATACTAGTATTAGTTCCATTAATACCAGTATTAGTTCCATTAATACTACTATTAGTTCCAGTAATACAAGTATTAGTTCCATTAATACTACTATTAGTTCCATTAATACTAGTATTAGTTCCACTAATACTACTATTAGTTCCATTAATACTACTATTAGTTCTATTAATACTACTATTAGTTCCATTAATACTAGTATTAGTTCCATTAATATTAGTGTTAGTTCCATTAATACTAGTATTAGTTCCATTAATACTACTATTAGTTCCATTAATACTACTATTAGTTCCATTAATACTACTATTAGTTCCATTAATACTAGTGTTAGTTCCACTAATACTACTATTAGTTCCATTTCTACTAGTATTAGTTCCATTAATACTAGTATTAGTTCCATTAATACCAGTATTAGTTCCATTAATACTAGTATTAGTTCCATTAATACTAGTATTAGTTCCATTAATACCAGTATTAGTTCCATTAATACTACTATTAGTTCTATTAATACAAGTATTAGTTCCATTAATACTACTATTAGTTCCATTAATACTAGTATTAGTTCCACTAATACTAGTATTAGTTCCATTAATACCATGTATTAGTTCCATTAATACTAGTATTAGTTCCATTAATACTAGTATTAGTTCCATTAATACCAGTATTAGTTCCATTAATACTACTATTAGTTCTATTAATACTAGTATTAGTTCCATTAATACCACTATTAGTTCCATTAATACTAGTATTAGTTCCATTAATACTAGTATTAGTTCCATTAATTCTAGTATTAGTTCCATTAATACTACTATTAGTTCTATTAATACTAGTATTAGTTCCATTAATACTACTATTAGTTCTATTAATACTACTATTAGTTCCATTAATACTAGTATTAGTTCCATTACTACTAGTATTAGTTCCATTAATACCAGTATTAGTTCCATTACTGCTAGTATTAGTTCCATTAATACCAGTATTAGTTCCATTAATACTACTATTAGTTCCATTAATACTAGTATTAGTTCCATTAATACCAGTATTAGTTCTATTAATACTACTATTAGTTCTATTAATACTACTATTAGTTCTATTAATACTAGTATTAGTTCTATTAATACTACTATTAGTTCCATTAATACTACTATTAGTTCCATTAATACTACTATTAGTTCTATTAATACTACTATTAGTTCTATTAATACTGGTATTAGTTCTATTAATACTACTATTAGTTCCATTAATACTACTATTAGTTCCATTAATACTACTATTAGTTCTATTAATACTACTATTAGTTCTATTAATACTGGTATTAGTTCTATTAATACTATTATTAGTTCCATTAATACTAGTGTTAGTTCCATTAATACCAGTATTAGTTCTATTAATACTACTATTAGTTCTATTAATACTACTATTAGTTCTATTAATACTAGTATTAGTTCTATTAATACTACTATTAGTTCCATTAATACTAGTGTTAGTTCCATTAATACTACTATTAGTTCTATTAATACTACTATTATTTCCATTAATACTAGTGTTAGTTCCATTAATACTAGTATTAGTTCCATTACTACTAGTATTAGTTCCATTAATACTAGTATTAGTTCCATTAATACCAGTATTAGTTCCATTAATACTAGTATTAGTTCCATTAATACTAGTATTAGTTCCATTAATACCAGTATTAGTTCCATTAATACTACTATTAGTTCTATTAATACAAGTATTAGTTCCATTAATACTACTATTAGTTCCATTAATACTAGTATTAGTTCCACTAATACTACTATTAGTTCCATTAATACCAGTATTAGCTCCATTAATACTACTATTAGTTCTATTAATACTAGTATTAGTTCCATTAATACTACTATTAGTTCCATTAATACTAGTATTAGTTCCATTAATACTAGTATTAGTTCCATTAATTCTAGTATTAGTTCCATTAATACTACTATTAGTTCTATTAATACTAGTATTAGTTCCATTAATACTACTATTAGTTCTATTAATACTACTATTAGTTCCATTAATACTACTATTAGTTGTATTAATACTACTATTAGTTCCAGTAATACTAGTATTAGTTCCATTACTACTAGTATTAGTTCCATTAATACCAGTATTAGTTCCATTAATACTACTATTAGTTCTATTAATACTAGTATTAGTTCCATTAATACTACTATTAGTTCCATTAATACTAGTATTAGTTCCATTAATACTAGTATTAGTTCCATTAATTCTAGTATTAGTTCCATTAATACTACTATTAGTTCTATTAATACTAGTATTAGTTCCATTAATACTACTATTAGTTGTATTAATACTACTATTAGTTCCATTAATACTACTATTAGTTGTATTAATACTACTATTAGTTCCAGTAATACTAGTATTAGTTCCATTACTACTAGTATTAGTTCCATTAATACCAGTATTAGTTCCATTACTGCTAGTATTAGTTCTATTAATACCAGTATTAGTTCCATTAATACTAGTATTAGTTCCATTAATACCAGTATTAGTTCTATTAATACTACTATTAGTTCTATTAATACTACTATTAGTTCTATTAATACTAGTATTAGTTCTATTAATACTACTATTAGTTCCATTAATACTACTATTAGTTCCATTAATACTACTATTAGTTCTATTAATACTACTATTAGTTCTATTAATACTAGTATTAGTTCTATTAATACTACTATTAGTTCCATTAATACTAGTGTTAGTTCCATTAATACTACTATTAGTTCTATTAATACTACTATTAGTTCCATTAATACTAGTATTAGTTCCATTAATACCAGTATTAGTTCTATTAATACTAGTATTAGTTCCATTAATACTACTATTAGTTCCATTAATACTAGTGTTAGTTCCATTAATACTAGTATTAGTTCCATTACTACTAGTATTAGTTCCATTAATACTAGTATTAGTTCCATTAATACCAGTATTAGTTCCATTAATACTAGTATTAGTTCCATTAATACTAGTATTAGTTCCATTAATACCAGTATTAGTTCCATTAATACTACTATTAGTTCTATTAATACAAGTATTAGTTCCATTAATACTACTATTAGTTCCAGTAATACTAGTATTAGTTCCATTAATACCAGTATTAGTTCCATTAATACTACTATTAGTTCCAGTAATACAAGTATTAGTTCCATTAATACTACTATTAGTTCCATTAATACTAGTATTAGTTCCACTAATACTACTATTAGTTCCATTAATACTACTATTAGTTCTATTAATACTACTATTAGTTCCATTAATACTAGTATTAGTTCCATTAATATTAGTGTTAGTTCCATTAATACTAGTATTAGTTCCATTAATACTACTATTAGTTCCATTAATACTACTATTAGTTCCATTAATACTACTATTAGTTCCATTAATACTAGTGTTAGTTCCACTAATACTACTATTAGTTCCATTTCTACTAGTATTAGTTCCATTAATACTAGTATTAGTTCCATTAATACCAGTATTAGTTCCATTAATACTAGTATTAGTTCCATTAATACTAGTATTAGTTCCATTAATACCAGTATTAGTTCCATTAATACTACTATTAGTTCTATTAATACAAGTATTAGTTCCATTAATACTACTATTAGTTCCATTAATACTAGTATTAGTTCCACTAATACTAGTATTAGTTCCATTAATACCATGTATTAGTTCCATTAATACTAGTATTAGTTCCATTAATACTAGTATTAGTTCCATTAATACCAGTATTAGTTCCATTAATACTACTATTAGTTCTATTAATACTAGTATTAGTTCCATTAATACCACTATTAGTTCCATTAATACTAGTATTAGTTCCATTAATACTAGTATTAGTTCCATTAATTCTAGTATTAGTTCCATTAATACTACTATTAGTTCTATTAATACTAGTATTAGTTCCATTAATACTACTATTAGTTCTATTAATACTACTATTAGTTCCATTAATACTAGTATTAGTTCCATTACTACTAGTATTAGTTCCATTAATACCAGTATTAGTTCCATTACTGCTAGTATTAGTTCCATTAATACCAGTATTAGTTCCATTAATACTACTATTAGTTCCATTAATACTAGTATTAGTTCCATTAATACCAGTATTAGTTCTATTAATACTACTATTAGTTCTATTAATACTACTATTAGTTCTATTAATACTAGTATTAGTTCTATTAATACTACTATTAGTTCCATTAATACTACTATTAGTTCCATTAATACTACTATTAGTTCTATTAATACTACTATTAGTTCTATTAATACTGGTATTAGTTCTATTAATACTATTATTAGTTCCATTAATACTAGTGTTAGTTCCATTAATACCAGTATTAGTTCTATTAATACTACTATTAGTTCTATTAATACTACTATTAGTTCCATTAATACCAGTATTAGTTCCATTAATACTACTATTAGTTCCATTAATACTAGTATTAGTTCCATTAATACCAGTATTAGTTCCATTAATACTAGTATTAGTTCTATTAATACTACTATTAGTTCCATTAATACTACTATTAGTTCCATTAATACTACTATTAGTTCTATTAATACTACTATTAGTTCTATTAATACTAGTATTAGTTCTATTAATACTACTATTAGTTCCATTAATACTACTATTAGTTCTATTAATACTACTATTAGTTCTATTAATACTAGTATTAGTTCTATTAATACTACTATTAGTTCCATTAATACTAGTGTTAGTTACATTAATACTACTATTAGTTCTATTAATACTACTATTAGTTCCATTAATACTAGTATTAGTTCCATTAATACCAGTATTAGTTCTATTAATACTAGTATTAGTTCCATTAATACTACTATTAGTTCCATTAATACTAGTGTTAGTTCCATTAATACTAGTATTAGTTCTATTAATACCAGTATTAGTTCCATTAATACTAGTATTAGTTCCATTAATACTAGTGTTAGTTCCATTAATACTAGTATTAGTTCCATTAATACTACTATTAGTTCCATTAATACCAGTATTAGTTCCATTAATACTACTATTAGTTCCATTAATACTAGTATTAGTTCCATTAATACCAGTATTAGTTCCATTAATACTACTATTAGTTCTATTAATACTACTATTAGTTCCATTAATACCAGTATTAGTTCCATTAATACTACTATTAGTTCCATTAATACTAGTACTAGTTCCATTAATACTACTATTAGTTCCATTAATACTACTATTAGTTCCATTAATACTAGTGTTAGTTCCATTAATACCAGTATTAGTTCTATTAATACTACTATTAGTTCTATTAATACTACTATTAGTTCTATTAATACTAGTATTAGTTCTATTAATACTACTATTAGTTCCATTAATACTACTATTAGTTCCATTAATACTACTATTAGTTCCATTAATACTACTATTAGTTCTATTAATACTACTATTAGTTCTATTAATACTAGTAATAGTTCTATTAATACTACTATTAGTTCCATTAATACTAGTGTTAGTTACATTAATACTACTATTAGTTCTATTAATACTACTATTAGTTCCATTAATACTAGTATTAGTTCCATTAATACCAGTATTAGTTCTATTAATACTAGTATTAGTTCCATTAATACTACTATTAGTTCCATTAATACTAGTGTTAGTTCCATTAATACTAGTATTAGTTCTATTAATACCAGTATTAGTTCCATTAATACTAGTATTAGTTCCATTAATACTAGTGTTAGTTCCATTAATACTA
The DNA here is from genome assembly GCA_034401795.1 of Chaetoderma sp. LZ-2023a. Classification (NCBI taxonomy): domain Eukaryota; kingdom Metazoa; phylum Mollusca; class Caudofoveata; order Chaetodermatida; family Chaetodermatidae; genus Chaetoderma; species Chaetoderma sp. LZ-2023a. Next base: position 179,048,107 of record CM067359.1, read on the forward strand.
GTATTAGTTCCATTAATACTACTATTAGTTCCATTAATACTACTATTAGTTCCATTAATACTACTATTAGTTCTATTAATACTACTATTAGTTCTATTAATACTAGTATTAGTTCTATTAATACTACTATTAGTTCCATTAATACTAGTGTTAGTTACATTAATACTACTATTAGTTCTATTAATACTACTATTAGTTCCATTAATACTAGTATTAGTTCCATTAATACCAGTATTAGTTCTATTAATACTAGTATTAGTTCCATTAATACTACTATTAGTTCCATTAATACTAGTGTTAGTTCCATTAATACTAGTATTAGTTCTATTAATACCAGTATTAGTTCCATTAATACTAGTATTAGTTCCATTAATACTAGTGTTAGTTCCATTAATACTAGTATTAGTTCCGTTAATACTACTATTAGTTCCATTAATACTACTATTAGTTCCATTAATACTAGTGTTAGTTCCATTAATACTAGTATTAGTTCCATTACTACTAGTATTAGTTCCATTAATACTAGTATTAGTTCTATTAATACTACTATTAGTTCTATTAATACTAGTATTAGTTCCATTAATACCACTATTAGTTCCATTAATACTAGTATTAGTTCCATTAATACCAGTATTAGTTCCATTAATACTAGTATTAGTTCCATTAATACCAGTATTAGTTCCATTAATACTAGTATTAGTTCCATTAATACTAGTATTAGTTCCATTAATACCAGTATTAGTTCCATTATTACTAGTATTAGTTCCATTAATACTAGTATTAGTTCCATTAATACCAGTATTAGTTCCATTAATACTAGTATTAGTTCCATTAATACCAGTATTAGTTCCACTAATACTAGTATTAGTTCCTTTAATACCAGTATTAGTTCCCCTGATACACTGCTAGGCATCTCCAGAGACACATGTTATCATTGTAGGTGTCAAGTTCCTCCATACTCTTCTTCTGTTGTAGCCAGTCTGGGAGCGGTCCTGTCCCAAGCAAAGGTTGGCGGTCGATGACAGCCTTGACCTCAACGTTGATTGATCGGACGAAAGCCCACTTGGTGTTGGGTCGATCGATGTTGTCGCGGTCGAGTCGGGCTTGCTCTCTTTCCACCACCCAGTCCCGAGCTGCTCCTATCGTGTTCAGTCACGGACTCCCTGGAGTGTTCTTGTGGAAGAGCCTCACCCTACCGTCCTCGATGTGTCTGATGCGATAGGTGTGGGTATACCGGAGGTAGAAGGCGTTCTGGACAGTCTGCTGGATCTTACCCATGATCTGTCCTGTAATGTCTCCACTGAGGCCTTGGAAGGACGTCCAGCGTACTGTCCGTCTTCCTCTCTTCTCACCTTCCATCTCACCCAGATGCTCATTGAGAATCTGCTCACCCTCTCGCCTCATGCTCCGGGCTAAGGGTTCAGACCTCCCCATCACTCGCTTAGTGATCCTGCGTAGGGCAGGTAGGCGCTCCATTGGATGGTCTGCCATCCGCGTCGCTACAGCTTTGGCTCGTAAGCTAGCCATCACCTCCTCATCCAACTGATGAAACTCACGCCGCCGCTGTGCTTTCTTGTGGAAGTTCTCAGGATCATCTCTGGTGGTCGCTGGAAACCGTCCCGTCTTCACTGATCGTCTCAGTCGAGCAATGAATTCCTCGGCACGGGCCTGTCCGATCATTTGGAGCAGGTCGGCCTTCTTGGCCTTAGAGTAGCCTCTAAGGCCGTATTGCCTTGCCATAGCGCGAAGCTGTGCAACAGTAATCATAGTGTATATATACCACTGAGTATGCTTGTCTCTAAATGGACATTCAGACCCTGTAATGCGTGCTTGATCACAAGCTATACCACTGAGTATGCTTGTCTCTAAATGGACGTTCAGACCCTGTAATGCGTGCTTGATCACAAGCTATACCACTGAGTATGCTTGTCTCTAAATGGACGTTCAGACCCTGTAATGCGTGCTTGATCACAAGCCATACCACTGAGTATGCTTGTCTCTAAATGGACGTTCAGACCCTGTAATGCGTGCTTGATCACAAGCTATATCATTGAGTATGCGTGTCTCTAAATGGACATTCAGACCATGGCGATCAGCTGGTATATCACTGTGGTTGCTTATCTCTAAATGGAAATTCACACCATTCACAGCCACGGGAATGAGATCAAATTCTGCGTCTACCCGAAAGCCTGGCGTCGTAGATAACTTTTTGCTCGAAAACATTTCTACCGGGACGTAGATAGCTGTGGAGGCCACGGATCGCCGATCGGCTGCCCCAGGGCTTGAGATAGCTGTGGGGCCACGGATCGCCGATCGGCGCCCAGTAGGGTGCCTGCCTTGCATAGAGAGGGCCGTGACGTAGATTTGTTCGAAAACATTTCTACCGGGACGGGTCGCGACGTAGATAACTTTTTGTTTGAAACATTTCTACCAGGATGGGCCGCGACGTAGATAACCTTTGCCCCATATCTAACCCATATCTATTTTGAGGTTGTATCATTTTGACTCGGACGTAGATTAATAATCGGTGATTGTCAGTCTACGCCGGCAGCCCGCCATGTAGATTAATAATCGGCGATTGTCGGTCTACGCGGCGGCGATTGTCGGTCTACGCCGGCATCATTTTGAGGTGGTATCATTTTGACTCCGGATATACTACTCAATGTATGTTATAATTATAATACTGTTGCTAGTAGTGGCAATGTAGCAAGGCTAAAACTGTATGCATATACCATCGGATTTACCAGATTCACAAGAAAAAACTACGAAAATAGGTATTTTATATAGGTATTAATATACTAGACAAAAGATCCCAGTCGCCATTTATAAAATGGATGATTAGAAATGTCTTTGTACAGTTTTACCATTAGATACGCTCTGGCACCTCTTGATCATCAATCTCACTAACCATTGGGGGAGATAGATGGGCTTTTTCATTGGCCTTAATAAGTCACGTGATTTCGACGTGGCATGGCTTAATTGTCCATATATGGAGTGTCAAAGAGGACTGTGTTATGGTGGCCATGTTTGCACAAGGATACCTATCAGAACATGCCCCTTATTGGCACTCCATATATGGAAAATTAAGCCACGACACCTCTGGACCACGTTAGTTGGGAGGGCTAATGAAAAACTGCATCTGGCTTACCCCGCTAATACTGATTTTTTGGCGTAATGCTCTGTCGCAGATGGGTGTTCCCTAAGATTTTGTGTCTTTAGAATTAACCCCTCTTGTGTCAATAGCACCTCAAAGCGACCAAAATGCTACCTATATCAATTAACGTTTTAAAGCTCTCGATTATCTCAAAGAAAATTGCAATTCTCACTCAGTAAATAACCATTGAATGTGTGTAAATTTACCCCAGAAATTTACAAAAATAACTTTCTATTGCCACACGTTTTGTTCAGCTTGATCATTAAATGGTAATATTCAAGAAAATCCAACTTTTTACTTTGACAGTGTAGGCATACATGTGCAGGCCAAGAAAAGAAGATTTTAAAAATGTTTACCACTGGAATGACTGGCTCGGTTACCGAGCCAGTCATTCCAGTGATAAATTTTCTAAAATTGTCTTCTCTTGGCCTGCAAATATACATCACTCAAGAGCACTGCAGGTGGCATTTTGCAGGTTTAACCATTATAAGATTAAGCTGAAACAAGAGTGGTTAATGACTATCATGAGTATTACAGGAATATTGAGTATTGTGCAACGGAGAGAACAATAGAATCCCAACTAATCGCGGCTACAAATATCAAACTAGAATGGCGACTCCCGATCCTCATGAATTTTTCTCAATAGTTCCTTATCATATTTGAAGATATCGCATCAAGTTAACCATAAGAACATTAGAATTTTCTTTATCAGCGTGAGTCATAGTCTTCAAAGCACACATATCACAAAAATAATGTCTGCATGTGACTTTCGTTTTAAGGGAGAGTTCCAAGTATGGTGCGGTAGGGCTACCGTTTCCAAAGGAGGGAAGCCTTTAGTAGTATAGCCGGTAGTAGAAAAATACCACCTCCCTCCACAGGCAACCATTCCATGATCCACGGCTCTCACCACCCCCTCAATTCCTGAGGCATAGGTTGCGGGGGCCACCACGGATCGCCGAACGGCTGCCAGGGATGTAGGATCATCATGACACTACTACTACTACCAGGGGCTGAACGCCCATTTAGAGACAAGCCTCCACAGTGATATACACCGCTGATCGCCACCAACCACAGGGCCGGCCTCTCTCTCTATTCTGTGTAAGCTCAGACAAACACGTAGTCTCTGCCAGAGTCGCATCGGCATGATGGGACCACCCATAGGGGCTTCCATCTACCTTGACAACGCTCACCTGGGAGGATGCTAAAGTGATTAGCATATGAACCACGGCAGACTCTGGCATGTTCACATGTTACGCAGAGAATCTGGTGCTGAGCAGGGGTCTCCAAGAGACAACCACGTCCTACGCTTTCAACCCTATAGAAGTGGCAGACAGACTTGATCTCTTCACGTGGGTGAAAGCTATCGTAAATGCTTCTCCGCAAGGGCTCGACCAAAGGATTGTACTGGGGGCATCCCGGAAGTGGGTTTATGCCTCGGTTCAAAGGACACTGTTGCCCCTATCTGCTTCCTAGCCTTCGATGAGAAGGGAGACCCACGGGAGATCCGAGGTACCATCCAAGCCCGAGATCTCATCGGGATCACTGATATGGTAGGACAATCGGCCATTAGCAAGGTCAAGACTGTATACAAGGGGATGGGCATCAAGGAGAGGGCGACGATGTGAGGTATGCGTGGAGTCGATGAGGCTGGAGCCATCAAGGTTATGGCTGAGTCCTATGCATAGGACCTGGTTAAGGATCGCCTGAGACCACCGAGCACATTCATCCAGGATGGAAGGAATCTCAAGATAGGCACCCTCAGCCTGAGCAGTATCACTGTCGATGGCAAAACAGGTGCAGGGGCTGTCGACAGCCTCCGGCTACCAGCGGTGATGGGATCAGGGCTCTTGAATTTGCTGCCTAAGTAAGCCTACAGGATAGTCATGGCTTTACAGGTATCATACAGATACTGGATGTACTAGACACTGTGGGTGCTGACACAGGCCCTCTACGCTATCTTCTCAGCCGCTGCTAAGATTTCATGCTTGATACCTCCATCACATCCTTCGTATCCGCCGGTGGTGCACGATGATCCTCCAGCTACCAGAGGTGAAGGGGTCAGGGCTTTTGACTTTGCCGTTTAAGACCACAGGATAGTCATGGCTTCCTGTGCTTGTATCATATGGATACTGGATGTACTAGACACTGTGGGTGTTGACACAGGCCCTCTACGCTATCTTCTTAGCTGCTGCTGGGATTTCATTCTTGACGCCTCCATCACATCCTTCGTATCTGCTGGAGGTGCAGGATTCCCCGCTCTGCATGCGAAAGAGCTGGTGCAGGAAGTACTGCCGTTTAGTCTCCCAGATATAGACAAGGCTACCGCTGACAAAGTGCTAACAATCCTCCGCACGCATGTCTGTACCATTCGACAGTAGGCCGGCCGATGCTGGCCAGGTGGCGCTGATGATTGCCCCATAAGGACACTGGGAAAACATCTTGCTGCGGGCTCTCCTGGCCGAACACCTACACTCTCAATACATCCTTCCAGTGTCTGACTCCACCGCTGAGGCGGTTGACAGTAATGATCAATGGTACAATGGCACAATCACCAAGACGCAGAACCTGCAAGCACTGATGGAGAAGCTGCTGGCAGCCCGACTGACAGAACCACTTGTTCTAGTTATCGATGACCCTGCAATGGACCAGAAGACAGTCACCTACCTCAGCAACATCACCAGGCGCATCCGGCACACAAAAATAACTGTCTTCATCCTCTTTCAGAAGTACACCCGCGAGATCTCACCAGAAATCCGCCACAATGCCCGGTTACTATACTTCAGCGCCAAGTGTGGACGTTCCCTACTCGAGACCATATACGACAGCCTAACCCTCAAGGAGACCAGAGGGGACGTTATCGCAGGTGTACAGAGGGCAGCTGAGCTGTACCGCTTCATCTTCAGCAACAAGGAGACAGGTGAGCTGTCACACTTCAAGCCATCTCTGGAATAGGTGCAGACCTTCACCTATAAGCGGAATCCAGCCAGGAAACTAGCCTTCTCCACACGTCATCGCTGACAGACTGTCGCAGCTGCCGCAACTTTTTTCATTCATCAGAAGGCTGCGCTGTCTCTGCTACTTCGTCCGTGGTCTCTGCTACTTCGTCAGATGCTTGAGGAACTTTGTCAGAAGCTTGAGGAACTTCGCCAGAAGCTTGAGGAACGTCGTCAGTTTCGTCAGAAGCCTATCGCTTAAACTCTACCCACTGAGGGTCAGAGTCTAGGGCTCTCTTCTTCTGGAACTTCTCATGGAAGATTCACTTTGTCCATGCGCGACGAGCATCTGACTAGCGAGCGGATTTGATGAGGTAGTCCTGGTAGTTATCCGGGAATTTCAGAAATGCTGCAAGATCACTGGCCAATCAGCAACGAAACAGTACTTGTGGTCAACCAGAGCCAACAGAACTACGGAAAAAGTGCCCTTATAATTAAAATAAAGGCTTCCCGATTTTGGTGGAGACTGCATGACGACATGCTTGCCATCTACGGCTCCAATGCAAATAGGGAAGTTCCATCATTCAGAGAACCCATCAGCAAGTGTTACCCAGTCATTCTCAGTAGGTTCTGGCATGTAAATGGGTTGCAATTCTAAAACTGAATCCGACGCCCTTGTAAGAATCCCCAGTCGCCAGGAACCTTTAAGAATAAGAAAAGGATGTTACAAGCGAGTTTACATGCTGTATCGTTTTATATTCATGACCAACAATGACAGCGGAATTCAAGTACGCATACGCATGATTTCTCACCTAACTTGGTAGGAAATTTACTACATAACAAAGAGGAGATTTTCAAAGAATCCTTATTTCCTTAGTCTATTTATATGTTGTTTGTAAAATAACACATATGCTCAGAAAGCCAATGTTATTAGCCACCTAATGATATACGTTATAATAATCTACATAAGTTAGAAGTTACTTCCTTTTTATATCATATGTGCAAGGTATGCCCTCCCATAGGAATGTATGGGAAATCCACAAATATGCAATGAAAATGTGAGCATCTGTCGACTTTGAACAGATATTTATAACCTTTAACAATAACTCTAAATATACACCTGTGCAAAAGCTAAGCACCACCCTATTTTTACGCACATGCGAGGGTATATTCATGTGCTATGAAGAAAGCAATAGCATAAACATTTATGTACCCATCCATCTTAGTGCAAGAGGTAATAATGCAACTAGAGGAATGCTGATTATGATGGTGGGGAAACACTGTATGTTTTTGTTTGAACTTGAAAACGAGGCCTGAATATGGTTACGTTGACACAACTGACAACTATTGCCCTAGAGTTGACACACGTGGCTAGATTGTCATTAATGGTGTCTGAAAACGAAGTTTAACATCTGTGCACGGGTTTGAGACTGTCATTATTAATACCGGGTATATCCACCTTGTGCCTGGATGACGGCCTGGACACGACGTCTCATGCTGGTCACCAACCGACTGATACGCCATTGTGGTATTCGTTGCCATTCAAGATGGAGTGCGTCTGTTAATTCCTGTAGGTTCTGCACAGGAGGATCCCTCCTTCTCACCATGTTTCCCAGAATGTCCCAGATATGCTCAATAGGGTTCATGTCAGGGCTCCTTGCTGGCCATGGTAGGGTTTCGATGGCATTCTGGCGGAGGTATTCATGCACAGCTCTAGCACGATGTGGTCGGGCGTTGTCATCCATGAATATAGGGTGGGTTCCAGGTGCATGATTTACAAAATGAGGGACCACAACTCTATCCAGTATGGAATCTTTATATCTTTGTCCATTTAGTGTTCCAGGTACAGTCAACAGATCCAGCTTACAATCAAATGAGATGCACCCCATATCATAACGGAACCTCCACCAAATGGAACTTCTTCCATGATGTTACGTTGGTCGTACGCCGTGCGTCTGGACCTCCATACACGAGTTCGACCATCTGTGGCATGAAGCATCGGACCAGTGTACCCGTCTCCAGGATATCATGTTCCAGTGTCTTCTTTCGTTGTACCACCTCAGACGCTCCTCTTTGTGGTGTGCAGTGAGGAGAGGACGTCTGACAGGTCTCCTAGCTTTCATGCCAGCAGCATACAGTCTCCTTTTGACGGTAGACATTGACACTCTATTGCGCGTTTCCAATTGCTGGCTGAGCACTCTGCTGTTGGTGAATGGAGATCTCCTAACAAGGCGTACTAGGGCTCGATCATCACGGGCAGTAGTCTTCTTCGGTCTTCCAGATCTAGGCCTGTCCTTCACCTCGTTAGTTTGCCCATGTTTTGCAATCAAACGACTGATTACAGTATGGTTAATGTTCAGCTGTCTGCCAATCTCTCTGCATGACATACCAGTGGTATGCATGCCTATGATTTGCCATTTCACACGATCACTTAACCTTCGTCTTGCCATAGCGGTTCACAATCAAGAGCTAATTCTCTCTGTACAAATAAACCACGGTCATGAACACAAAATTCCTAATCTTGTCGCCTAAATCTGTATGTAATGTTCTACACCTCAAACTGGACTTTTACATAACTGAACACGTGTGCTGTTTCCCGCCACGCACGGACATCAAGTGGCGTGAAGTCATGCATGCATGTGCATTTCGTACTTGGAATTATGTCAGCTAACGCGGGGACAAAACGTATGGCAGCCTAGTTGTACCATCATGTTTCTACGTTCTATTGTTTTTGCTGGTGCTTAACTTTTGCACAGGTGTATATGGGTCAGAAGGTATGGAGATCCAAGATTACGAATCTGTAAAGATTATATTTTTGTGATAACGCCTTGTTACTTCCTTTTGCATTTGAATGTTTGAAATCATAATAATAAAAAAAATATTTGATGGATGCAGCAATGTAATAGGCATGTGCGAAGACAGGTGCGAAGAGCATCACGATGTGCTAATTTCTTCGCCACGGCGACAATTATAGTCGCTATAGATTTCTTGGCATTCCGGCGTCCTCTGTTCCCGTGTTTATTTTAGAAACATAGATTTCAGACTACTCCTGCTTCTTTGTTTTCGAAAAAAAAATGACATTAGAGGAAATGCCAAATCGCCAGAGCTGAGATGACAAAACAGCGTTTAATTGCGCTAATGTAGCAATCTATACATTTTAAATGGGGATAGCTCAGCAACACCATTTATCTGGCAGAGTAGAGCGCGTGGCTGGAAACAAAGAGCACCGGTAGTATAATATATAGGGCTATCAGAACAGAGGGTGGTGGGAACCGTGGATTGCGGATCGGCGGCTACAGGAGTGAGGTGGGCTGTCAGAATAGAGGGACGGCTGACTGCGATGTGTTTTACAATGTAGGACCGACCCCCCACACCCCCGCCGGTGGGCCCCCATCCATTGTTCAGACCATACCAGGCAAGTACAAAACTTCCATTTAGACCTACGACATCATAAGTTTATTCACTCCAGACAGGTACAAAACTTCCACTACAAACCCATAGGTTTACTCATGTTCAGGATTGGGCGTAATGGTGTAATTTTTAGACTCAAATCTGTATTAACACTGTACAATTTAATGTGTACTTGGTTGGCTTGTCGGGTGAGCTTTTCACCCACATAAATAATAAAAAAAGGGTTTATACAGACTTCCGGTTATAATTGTTGATTTTTTCACAAATTACTGTGAAATCGTGATTTGTGTGTGTTCAAGTGTCGTTTTACTGAACATAATTGGTGCCGGAACCTAGGATTTCAAGTAAACTTTATCTTGAAGTCAATACTTGCAGCCCCGCGTGTGCGGTGAGTGTATACACACAACTGTTTGTTTAACAAACTGTGAGCTCGTACAAAAGGTCACAATGGTCACGTTGTCAATATGACAGACAAGGCAGTGCTGCGGTCCCGAGCAGCGGCCCGTGGTTGGGTTACTCGTGCCGGAGATAAGTTGAAGAGCCTCTGTAAAGTTGCTGATATTTCTGTTATAGAATTAAGTGATGCATTGGACGAGTTCGATCGTAGACTTGGTACTTTGGATCAAAGGAGTCCACTTATAAGTTTTCACAGAACAGAGGATTGCCGAAATTTCAATTTCCCTTTCTCCGAGATCTAACAATACTTACAGATACTTTGAAGCTGTGCTCTAGGAATCTAGATTTAGAAAGTTCTACTGGCTCCCGGAACCGGGTAACCAGTTCCCAGCAACCAGATACTCGCCTGTCAGAGCCGCCCATATTGTTTGCATAGCTACCAAACAAGAGAGCAACCCATGGTTTGCCTCCGTGTGGCTGGGAAGCAGGGTCTGTAATGTAATGGTAAGTATTGTTAGATCTTGGAGAAATGGAAATTAAAATTTCCTTCATTCTCCTTCGATCAATACTGACCATTACATTACTTATTGATAACACCAGATTTAGTCAGTAACATTGTGGGAAGGGACAAGCCATACAAAGCCTCTTTTACCTCTGGAGAAAGAACTTAGATTTAAACTTATCACATGGAGGCCTTGAAGGACCGACAAGTTTGGGACCGAATCACATTCGCATCACTGCTCCGCCCCCCCCCCACCTTCTCCTAAAAAATGGAGCGAACTCACGAACATGTATCTCGCCTAAAACACAAATGTGCAAAGAGGGTTAACAGCTCTTGACACATATAAGCCTGGGAATGAGCATTAATATAAGATGAATGATATATAAACATAATACAAAAGGCTGTCAAACTTGAATTACCTCATGTATTATGGATTTCAGACGTGGAGCCACCATCCAACACACTTTCGACCAAACGTGTCACATACGGTTGAATTCCTCTCGCTTAACCATGTCTGTTCTTACTACTTTTGCTTTTCAAAGTTATCAAAAGGAGACGAGCAGTGTGGCCACTAGACTATCGTTTCAAAACAGCTAAATTGAGTGGATTGGCGGAGTCTGACATATCCCTCATAATGTAATCCATGAAACAGGACTCACAGTGCCATTGTGCAATTGCCATGATGTCCTCTAACGAGACAGCATTGAATAGGGTGGTCGAGGCGGATATTCCTCTAACATCGTGAGCCCTAGCACATTGCATCTGGTGCCCGGTCGCAATCTCGTGGGTAGTCGGAATGCATCCTACCACCCAACGAGAGACAATATCTATGGATGCGGCCCCATATGGCTTCTTATGGCAGATGCACAGATGGCTATCATTTGACCGTAGAGTGTCCGTTCATATTTTGTACTTGGTCAAAGCACGAACTGGACACCAGGCACTGGCCTCATGATCAAACTTAGTTAGTTTCAGTATAATGATAGGTTTGCCAGGATATTTCAACGATTGATTGGTTCTTTGACATAAATTCTGCTCTTGGCAGCAGTCGCAGACCCTCTCCAGAGACAATAAATCAGTCCCTCTGTTGAAAGTGCATGAATCTCACTGCGCAGTCTAGCTGAGGAAGCTGCCAAAAAGAAAACCCGCCTTAAGAGTCAGATGCTTTAGACTAGCCGAACCCAAAGGTTCGAAAGGGTGCTTGGTTAGTACATTATGCACCAAAGATAGACTCCAGGCTGGAATGACTACTGGTTGCCTCAGTCAGAGATCGCGCATTCCCTTCATCAGCACGTTTAACTAGGCCACCTGGATTATCCCTGCTGGCTAAGCAAGGGATAACTGATACCAAAGCTGACTTGTATCCAGCAATTGTGACAGGAGCCAGCCCTGTAAAGAACATCTCACAAAGAAAGTCTGATATTTGCTGAATAGTGAATTGAAAGGGATCAACACCCTTTCCTTCACACCACTCTGAAAATTTGTTAACCTTGTTGTTATATGACTTGAAGGTTGACCTCCTTCTCGCGGCTGCGATGAAACTCACAGCCTGTTGGGAAAAGCCTTCCAACGTGGAACTTTGTTTAATAACATCCACACAATGAATTTGAACATCTCGGGCCGCTCATGTAGGAAGCGGCCCATGGCCTGGCAGATTATGTTCGGAATCTCGGGCAGCTGCACTGGATTGTCCATCAGCAGATCCAGGAGATCCGTGAACGACGCCCTGCTGGACCAATATGGCGCTATTAGCAGGACCAGGCACGGCTCCTCCCTGATCTTCACCAAGATCTTCAGCAGAAGAATGGTGGGCGGGTATGCGTATGCGTGCATCCCTTTCCAGTTTATTGCCAGAGCGTCTGTATCGACGGCATTTGGATCCGGAATTGGCAAGACATAAGTCATGATTTGAGCATTTTCCTTTGTGACGAACAAGTCCACGTCTGGTTTGTCCCAATACTCGAAGATCCTTTGTAGAACTGGAGGGTTGAGAGACCATTGTGTTGGCAGATTTGTCTGCGTCAGAATGTTCAAGGAATGTGAGCTGCTTTCAAAACAACTGAGTAATTCCTGCACCATTGAATCAAGTGCCACATCTTCATACACAGTGTGCATGACCGGGTCCCTCATTGGCGATTTATGTATGATATTACTGTCGAATTGTTCGACCGTATCAATATCATCTTGCCCCTGCCTGATTTCTGGAAGAAACTTTTACAGTGCTAGTTCCACTGCCATCATCTCCAACAGATTGATTTGCAGCTGACTCGCTTGGAGAATCCATGTGCCCGAAACCTGATGTACTCCCAAGCATGCCTCCCACCCCTCCAGCGATCCATCCGTGTACACGGACAGCTGGGGTGAACTAAGTGAAGAGAAACTCCTACTAGGGGATTCTGACGCTCCTTCCACCATACAAGATGCGACATCATTGGCTCCAAAACTGGTACCAGCTTTAAGGGGCATTCTGTTCTCTGCTTCCACATAAACATCAGATACAACTGGATAGGTCTTCGCATTAGAGCAGCTTACAGGATTACCTGCTCGCTGCAGACCATCATGCCCAGCATCTGAAGAAACCTCCTCGCCTGAATGTGGTTTCCCAATCGAAAACACTTGGGACCATACCATACCGCTCGTACCCTCCCCCCCCCCTCCCCCCCCCCCCCGGGGATACGGCACCTTGCCCGCACCTCCCTAAAGGCCGTAGGGAGTTGACTCTTAGACGTGAGTTGTTTGGGATATATAGCCTCAAGCAACTCCTTGAACTTTGGATCCAGTCCAATGGACTGGATCCGAGCCACGGGCACGACCCCATCCGAATCGACACAACTGATGGATGGGGCATGTCATCCTCAGCTGTGGCCGAGACCATGGACGGGTCCACCCTGGCTAGCCAAGCCAGATCACCGGACCAGTCCGCCTATGAGGAAGACACCCCCGTGAACACATGACCCATTGGTGTGTTCACGGGTCTACCAGCAGTGGCCTCTCGGCAAGGAGCCACTGCTGGATAGCCAACAACACCGGTCCGCCAACCCATGAAACACACTGTTCCATGGAGTAGGCCTGCACGGAAAACCATGCGGACCCATAGCGGTTACAGAACCGTGGCCATACATGGGCGCCAATGGCAACATGCGTGTGGCCGCTGGAGCAGGCGAGATAGGTGAGTACCATGCCTGGCCAGCCACACCCGTCTTCTTGTCGGTTGGTGGCAAACCAACCAGCACTGGACGGGTGCCAGGTACTGGTGTGACCTCAACTATAGGCAGAGCGGCTGCCATGGCTTGCGCCAAGCCAGACAAATGGAGGGCGGTTCCGTTCAGGACAGAATCGACCTCCATGTGCTCCACCCATGGTATCTCAGGCCGCGACAGCCTCCCCTCTTTGGTCTCCTTATCATCAGACACCTAAGAGTCGTCATAGGACGAAGAGACACTGGAGCCTTCTTGACGGATGGCTTCCATACCCGAGGGACCGCCTACAATTACTGGACCACCTGGAGGTGGCCGCAGAGAAGCAGTACCCGCCAAGCCGGAGCCCAACGGGACCATCAGGGAACCATACAAGATGACCCCTTGGAAACCAGTCCAGGAACCTGTCCAAGGACAGTGTCCGAACCGGAGACGGAGAGAGGTTGCACCACAGTCTTTGGTATCAGAGACGACACCAGATTGGGTATGACGCTATGCAAGAAACCTTGCATAGGGGGCCCAAACCACGCTGGTGTGCCATCTCGGAACCCTCCAACTGCGGATAAGGAGCACACCCAGGGGCCAAAACGGATGCTCCTCGATTTCTTTTCGGTCCGCCTGACCCCACATCAGACCATGCCACGTCCTTCTGGGCAAGGAACTCGACCAACAATTCGACGGGCCACACTGCAAAGACACTACATCTATCGTCAACGTTACACTTGGCGCGATGATAACAGACATGATCCTTGAATGCGACCTTTACAAATGTATGACACTCCGGACATGATGGCGGGGTAGGCTTGGCTTGAAAACAAGCACAAAATCCAAAATAAGCAAGCAGAACGAAACAGAAATGGACGGTAGACAAATAATTTCCAAATATTTTGACAATAAATCATAAGTTAACCCTCTGACACCCAACACCCGCAACGTTACAACCAAGATCGTGTAAACTGGCGACAAGAACGAGAGCGCCCCAATAATACATCCATAAATTGATCCTCCAGGATGTATAACGCGGAACCAGGAACCGTATCGGGTACATTCGTGGTATATTTAAGAATTAATTTAAAAATTATACTACTCAAACGAACGCCAAACGATACGAGAAGGAGCAACAAAATGAATTAACACTACTGCTGTAGAACACGGTAAAGCCGCAGGACACACATCTTAATCAAGAATTTTGAAATCATCGATCAATGCAAATAGATCATGATTACACGCAAAACCGGACATAATTCTAAAGTTTCTGGTACAAAAATGCATGCAGCTACCAAGAATAAGATGCGCGAATTAATGAAACATTTCCGTCACCAAATAATTCGAGTAATAAAATGGTGTGACGTCACCCGCTCGCACCACACGGTTCAACGATGTAAGCCGATTTTAGTGTTAAAAACTGTAGACAAGCTCCCAAGTTTCATATTACTGCCCGATCGCCTTTGGGATTTAAAGGAGGCGATCTTATCTGGCATATTTCGTTGTAACCACACGCCCCAGTTCCGGGGTCAGAAAATGGGACATGCAACACATACGAAATTTCAGAGACACAAGTCTCCATATAACTAGAGAAATAAAATGAAAGAATACTACCTGAGGTTCAGTAGCTCCTGCCACAGTTAATCCAGTAATCCAACGGCAGAAAGCACAGGGGAAAAACACAAAGAAAACTAAGATTTCTCTAAGACAAAAAAGCTTGTATTCTCTTGTTGCTAAGCAAACAAGAATGGGCGGCTCTGGCAGGTGGGTACCCGGTTGTTGGGAACCAGGTACCCGGTTCCAGGAGACGGTAGAGCTTTCTGGATCTAGATTCCTAGAGCACAGCTTCAGGGTAACTGCATTATCAATAAGTGATGTAATGGTAAGTATTGATCGAAGGAAAAAGATATCTCTATGAACCAATCAACCACACCACTGTCAGATTAACCAATCTGTGAACTCAGCTGAGTTTAGCAATATGCTTAATTATAAATGCACACTACCAACATTTGTTCCAAAACATTTTCTAGAAACAAATGTTTTACCTAAATGTTCGTAGTGTGCGTTGAATGTGTGGCTGGAATGTTTCACAGTAAGATGTTTAGGAAATCAAACCTGAAAATATTACCTGTTTGATGTTTTCGAAATGTTTCGGTTAAAAACATTTGTTTCTGGCAGTTTGCGTTGACCGAAACAATTCTTGAAACATTATTTTACAATCAAACTATCAGCGCCAGGGTCAAGTACTCACGTGCCACCTCGGCTGAATGACATGATAACAAAATGGCGAGTAATTCACCCTGGCGCTGATTGGGTGAGTGTACAATAATGTTTCCATCACGGTTGTTTCACCACGCAGCTCTAGTGGAATCAGTTGCATTCAAAGCTAAAACGATGTAAACTATATATACATGCTAAACTTTTTTGGCTCGGTATATATATATATATATATATATATATATATATATATATATATATATATATATATATATATATATATATATATATATATATATATATATATATGTATATATATATATATATATATATATATATATATATATATATATATATATATATATATATATATATATATATATATATATATATATAGTTTACATGCTATGCATTTCTTGCATTTCTCGGCCGCACGCTTACTGCATGTGAAAATGCATTTTTCATGCACTGGCCCACATTGGCGGGTAGCGAAGGCAAAAATTCACCATATTGCAAAAGCAGATAACGAACGTTAACAGAAACCACTTAAAAGTTTACACTTACGAACATGGGCCGCCGCCCAGGGCTACCCGAAAATCAGCGCCATGAAGCAATGGGAAGACTCGCTTCTGGGCAGAGCGTTCGCGCTGTTGCTCGACATTTTAATGTTCACGCCTCAACCATTTCCCGTCTCCGCTACTGACCGTTAATGACCGACCACGATCTGGCATACAGAGAGCAACAACACCACTAGAAGACCGCTACTTAGTGACGTCATCATGACGTCACAGGTTTCAGACTGCGCCGCGGCTGTCCCGTAAGTTGCACACCGCTACCGGCACTACAGTGCATGCACAAACTGTGCGAAACAGACTCCATGATGCTGGACTGCATGACCGTCGTCCACTTGTTGCTGTTCCGCTTACAGAGTGTCACATCGAGAATCGGTTTGCATGGGCAAGAACTCATCAGCGATGGCGTGCTCAACAACGGAGCCACGTTTTGTTCAGTGATGAGTCGAGGTTATGTGTGGATGTGGCGGATGGTAGGCAACGGGGTTGGCGACGTTTAGGAAAACGATATGATGCAGCCAACATCATTCAGCACGACAGATTTCGTGGCGGCAGTGTCATGGTGTGGGCTGGAATCCATGAAAATGGCAAAACAGATCTTATTGTGATTCGCGGAAATTTAACGGCTCAACGTTACTGTGAAGAAGTTGTCGCCCCTGTTGTCATCACCGGTGAGCAGTTGTTGGTATAAAACCATTCACGTAACGCTAATTGTTCTCAAAATAAGTAGCAGGGCATTCAGTGTTGCAAGACTTGCTGAAGGTATTTCGAGCAACGGTTTTGACAGTCATTGCTTTCTAAGGCTGCAACATCGTTGTCAAATTCTTCTCAGAATAATCAGCGTGCTTTCTGTTTTGTTAGCTTGACAAGCTACTTACACAATTAGTTAGACATATATCATATGTGTATTCCAGTATGAAATAAGGATCCCGCACTCAACCAGCACGTACACGATCGCCTCTGACTACCGTGAATAGAATACTACGCTTACATCCTGATTGACGATGAAATGAACAGATTGTTCCAGCATATCTGTGACTGGGTCTCGATTCCGTATATCATATAGGCCTAACTAGATTGACATGCACTTGTTAGCTAACCAAACAGAAAACCTGCTGAATATTCTGTGATAAATTTGACAACGCTGTTGCTGCCTTAATCAGAAATGACTCCCAATAAAGTTTCTCGAAAAATCTTCACCACGTCTTGCAACATTGATTGCCTGTTTATTATTTTGAGGACAATTTGATTGAAAGTTGTTGCGTCAACGATTTTCAGCCAAATGGTTATCAAATAATTAGCTAGTGACAATTGTATGGCAGGATGGTGTTCACGTCTGGCCACTGTTCCGGCTACTGTCGTCGTCTCACATGCTCTGTCTCACTAATTACGCTCATTATAGTTGCAGAACGAGCTAATTATGCTCATTATATCGCCAACAATTTGACGGAAAGTGCCATAGGCAGCAACAGTTTTCAGTAAACTTGTTATACATATATATGCCACTTGCACCATAGGAAATATAAAATAGTATTGAACTATAGGCACTTACTATGCGCTCACCGTGGACTCCAGAAGACGAATGAATAGCATTAGCGTTAGCAGAATGGTTTTATACGAACAATTGCTACCCGGCGAAGACAATAGAAGCTAAAATAACACCGCCTGCAAATAGCTATCTAAAATGGCAGCTATGCTCCCAGTTGGTTAAAGTGTCCATAAAGTAACAAATAGTCCAAAATTTAGCTAGGATATGTTTATTATATGAATAGATGAGAACTTTAAGGCGGATGTCCTGCTAAATATGAGAAACCTGCTTATTATAGTAGTACTCCCAGTGGCCCGGTGCATGCGTGCGTGTCAGACGTTTTCCTCCGCCTGCGAGTTCGTATTGTCATCCGCCGGAGTAATCGTAGTATAGCCAGATAGGCGTCATTTACTGGTCCCGATTTGGCTAATCATTCCCGTTATCAGACCGCAAATTATTAAAGAAACAGATTTTAGTTGAATTATGATAATCTCTTATAAACGAGATCAGCCGAGAAAATACGGCCGGAAATCTCTGCTTTGCGTGACACGCACACTCATCCGTAAAAGTTGTCAACTCTAACGTTGATATTTGAGGGCGTTGTGAACATAGATTTAGTATATACTTGCTAGATTGTTCATGCCTTGTTAGCTAACCAAACAGAAAACCTGCTGAATATTCTGTGATAAATTTGACAACGCTGTTGCTGCCTTAATCAGAAATGACTCCCAATAAAGTTTCTCGAAATATCTTCACTACGTCTTGCAACATTGATTGCCTGTTTATTATTTTGAGGACAATTTGATTGAAAGTTGTTGCGTCAACGATTTTCAGCCAAATGGTTATCAAATAATTAGCTAGTGACAATTGTATGGCAGGATGGTGTTCACGTCTGGCCACTGTTCCGGCTACTGTCGTCGTCTCACATGCTCTGTCTCACTAATTACGCTCATTATAGTTGCGGAACGAGCTAATTATGCTCATTATATCGCCAACAATTTGACAGAAAGTGCCATAGGCAGCAACAGTTTTCAGTAAACTTGTTATACATATATATGCCACTTGCACCATAGGAAAAATAAAATAGTATTGAACTATAGGCACTTACTATGCGCTCACCGTGGACTCCAGAAGACGAATAAATAGCATTAGCGTTAGCAGAATGGTTTTATACGAACAATTGCTACCCGGCGAAGACAATAGAAGCTAAAATAACGACGCCTGCAAATAGCTATCTAAAATGGCAGCTATGCTCCTAGTTGGTTAAAGTGTCCATAAAGTAACAAATAGTCCAAAATTTAGCTAGGATATGTTTATTATATGAATAGATGAGAACTTTAAGGCGTATGTCCTGCTAAATATGAGAAACCTGCTTATTATAGGAGTACTCCCAGTGGCCCGGTGCATGCGTGCGTGTCAGACGTTTTCCTCCGCCTGCGAGTTCGTATTGTCATCCGCCGGAGTAATCGTAGTATAGCCAGATAGGCGTCATTTACTGGTCCCGATTTGGCTAATCATTCCCGTTATCAGACCGCAAATTATTAAAGAAATAGATTTTAGTTGAATTATGATAATCTCTTATAAACGAGATCAGCCGAGAAAATACGGCCAGAAATCTCTGCTTTGCGTGACACGCACACTCATCCGTAAAAGTTGTCAACTCTAACGTTGACATTTTAGGGCGTGGTGAACATAGATTTAGTATATACTTGCTAGATTGTTCATGCCTCTCTCAAATGCGGCATTTCAGAGTTTGGAATTTTCTCACCCAATGTATAGTCTCCAAAATAGTACGTTCTGTTACTAAACCTATTACTTAGTCGAATAAAGTATCAGATTAATATAGCCAATGAAATCTTATTTCTGATAAAATATGTAGATTTGCGTCCGTTTAATTTCACTTCATATTACCAATAGATAATTTTGCCATTTTTAGGGCGATATACGCAATTGATCGTCTGAGTCAGCCAGTCAGCTAATACCCGGTCATGCGCTTTACTGAACTCGCGTCACCGGCGGTCGTGACAAATAGCCCCATAGTACGTATATGAGCCATCTACCCAGTATATCCAAATCCGTGGTTCTGAACAATCGAACAATTCTCAGTTTCTGTATGTTAATATATGGATGTTGTACTCCCTGCGAATGGGTGGTCATCCATCCTGCCATACAGTATACAGGCCAATCAGGGCAAACACACCAGTCACTACATAGAGAACTCCTTTCCTAGAACAGATTTCTGAACGAGATGTCTGTCTTAACCAGTTTCTATCACACTGTTCACTCCGTATAATTTCTTTCTCCTTCGATCAATACTCACCATTCTATTACTTCTGATACAGCTAGCCTAGATATCTGGGCCCTAGGACTATAGACTTAGTAAGCTTTACCGACTCCTGGAATCGGGTACTCGGCTCCCAACTGCCGAGTACCCGTTTGCCATGAAGCTCATTCTTGTTTGCATAGCAACAATAGACACATGCTTTTGTGCAGTTGGAAGTCTTGAGATTATATTAAGTCTTTTTTCTGTGTAATTGTGCTCAATTACACAGAAAAAAGACTTAATATAATCTCAAGACTTCCAACTTTGTGCGCGCTCTAAGGATATATTGGATTGCCATGGATGCTGCCGATGATAATCAGGTTGTATATTTCCATGTTATTCCATAGTTAAAAGACTTAGGTCTTCAAAATTTCGTCTGTGTCGCACGTTCCAATTTCTAACCCCAAAGAATCTGGGACGTGTGTTAACAACGAAATATGCCAGATGATCGCCTTCCTTTAAGTCCCAACAGGCTATCAGCAGATATGAAATTAGGTGTTGGCTTGACGGTGTTTTTAACACGAAAATCGGCTGACGTCGTTCTCCGTAGGATCCGAGCGGGTGACGTCACACGTTACTCGGATGTTTATGTGAAGAAAATGTTTCATTAATTCGCGCATCTGATTCTAGGTGCTGCATACTGTTATTGGCACCAGAAAAACTTTAGATGTTTTGCGTGTTGTCACGATCTGTTTGCAATGATCAGTGGTTTCAAAATTCTTGATTTAGATGTGTGGTCTGCGGTTTTACCGTGTGCTACAGCAGTTTGTTTACATTTTGTTGTTTCTTCACATATCGTTTTGGCCTTCGTTAGGAGTATAATTTAAATTTATTAGTAAATACAGCCCGAATGCTATGCGATATGATTCCTGGTTCCGTTATACATCCTTGAGGATCAGTGTATGGGTGTATTATTGCCCGCTTCGTTCTTGTCGTCATAATCAATGCGATCTTTGCTGTAACGTTGCGGGGTGGGGTGCGGGAGGGTTAACAGTTAATTTATGGTAAACATATTTGAAAATTAATTGTCTGCCTTCCATTCCTGTTTCGTTCCGCTTGCTTATTGTAGGTTTGTGCTTATTTATAGGCCAAGCCAGCCCCGCCATCATGTGGCGTGTGCCACAAATTCATGAGGGTTCTATTCAAGGGCCATGTCTGTTTCCGCTGTACTAAGTGTAATCTTGACAGTAGGTCTGACGTTTGCGCAGTATGGTCGGTCGATATGATGCTTAAGTTTTTTGCCCAGAGTGACTTGGCAGGGTCTGACGCGGGGTCAGGCAGTCCGAAGGTAAATCATGGAGCGTCCGTTTCGGGCCTTGGGGGCGTTCCACATCTGCCACCGGAGGTGGCGGATATGGCACCGCCAGCGTGGTTTGGTCCTGCTATGCAAGGCTCCTTGCATAGCGTTCTGCCCACGCTGGTGTCGTCCCTGCTGCCAAAAGTTGTATGGCAGTCTCTCCCCATGTTTGATTCGGACCCTGTCCTTGGACATGGTTCTGGACTGGCCACCGAGGGAGCCGTCTCATATGCCCCCCTGGCAGTCCCATCGGGCTTCGGCCTGATGGGCTCTGTCTTTCTGTGGCTAACTCCGGGTGGTCCAGTAGCGGTGGCCAGTCCGTCAGGCATGGGAGCCGTCCGCCAGGATGGCTCCACAGTTTCCTCTTCTAGTGACGACTCTTCAGGCTCTGAAGATGAGGAAGCTGAGGAGGAGAGATTGCTGCAGCCTGTGATGCCACAAGTGGAGAGCATGGAGGTCGATCCTAGACGGAACCGTCTTCCATCTGTCTGGCTTGGTGCAAGCGAGCGCAGTGGCTCCGCCCGTGGTTGAGGCCACTCCGGTACTGGGCACCGGTCCTGTGATGGTTGGTTTTCCGCCAACCAACACGGTGACAGATGTGGCTGGCCAGGCGTGCTACTCACCTATCTCGCCTGGTCCGGGCATGGGGTGCCATTGGCGCCCGTGTTTAGCCACGGTTCTTCAACCACTACGGGTCCGCATGGGTTTCCGTGCGGGCCTACGCCATGGACTGGTGTGTTCCATGGGGTGGTGGTGGAACCGTACAGTACCGGAGTTCCTGGCGTATCAGCATTGGCTCCTAGCCGGGCGGCCGTTGCTGGTAGGGTTGTGAACATGTCAACGGGTGACGTGTTCACGGGAGTGTCCTCCTCGGAGACAGATTGGTCTGAGGCTCTGGCTTGGCTAGCCAAAGTAGACCCATCTGTGGTTTCGACTACGGCCGAGGAGGATGCACCCCGTCCATCGGTTGCATCGATTAGGACGAGGATCTTACCCGCAGCCTGGATCCAGTCTATTGGACTGGATCCAAGGTTTATGGAGTTACTGGATGCTATTTATAGCAAACAACTCCTGACCAAGGGCCAGCTTCCTGTGGCCTCCAGGGAGGTGCTGGCGAGGTGTCATATTCCACGGGTGGAATACGATATGTATGGTATTGTCCCGACTGTCACCGAGGATGACCGCTGGGTACTGGGTGTCCAGAGTGCTGGCGCGGGTGACCTCATCCCGGTACTGTTGGATAAAGCTCAGGTACACCATGATGAAGTCCTGTCCCTATGTGATGAGGGGGTGAGGGCAGCAATGAGTGCTCTCAACCACTCTTATCGCCTTCTTCAGTCGGTGTGGGCTGAAGCGGGAGCAGGCCACCCTATGCCACCTGTGGCGCTTTCGTGCATTAATGACAGCCTGGTGCTGTCTATGGATGCATTGGCAAGGGTGCAGGCGCGTGTGACAAAGTCCAGGAGGCAGATGGTCCTTGACCATATGCGTCCAGCTACGGCCTTCAGGGAGTGTCTTCTTGGGACGCCCCTTACAGGCCCTCGCATCTTTGGTGGCCAAGCGCGGGCCATCTCAGAGGACACGGCCAGCATTGCCCAGAATCGGTTGGCGGTTAATCTTCAACTAGAGCTAGTGCATCAAGTGCACACACTAGGGGTTGTAGCCAAGCCGCTAACCGGGCAACCTTCTAAGAAGCAGAAAAAGCACAAAAGCAAGGCGAAAGCTAAGCCGAGTGCTGCTTCTGCTTCTACTGGGTTTTCTCAGCCGCCACTGGCGAAGAAGGCCAAGAAGGTTGTGGATCCCCCTACCCTCCCCGATGTTGCTCCTGATCGCCCGAGAGGCGGGAAGGGCAAGGGGAAGGGGAAGGGTAAGTCCTCAAAGGGCGGAAAGAAGGGAGCGGATCGTACCTGAGGGTACGAGGGCTCCCTTTGTATCTGCCTGGACCACATCTGTGCGACAGGAACAGCAGTGCCAGTTAGACCGGCCAAGCCAAGACCAAAATGGTTCTCACTCTCTCTCGCCAAGAGAGAGAGAGAGGGGGGGGGGGTTAGTGGATCGCGAGCCAGACACCCCCATTAGGCGTCGATGTGTCTATAGTGGGTGGAAGGCTCATGCGTTTCGTCGAGGCTTGGCGAGGTGTGACGTCAGACAGTCTGGTCCTGGGATGGTTATCTCAGGGGTACATGCCGGAGTGGTGGGATTTTCCACCACATAATCTGTCTTTGGCACCTGTCTGGACACCCGTACCAAGGGAGCCAGACAAGTTAGAAACCATTCAAAACGAAGTGTCAGGTTTGCTTCTGAAGGGAGCAATAAAACTAGCAAACCGGAACATTCCAGGCTTCTATTCAAACATGTTCCTTGTCCCAAAGAGCATAGGGGGATGGAGACCCGTACTCAATCTCAGGCCATTAAATTGGTTTATCCATACGCCTCGGTTTCAGATAGAAACTCCGAGGTCGGTAATGGCAGGGTTGAGGAAGGGAATGTGGTGTGTATCGATCGATCTGAAAGATGCATATTTCCACATTCCAATGAACAGGAGTTGTCACAGGTTTCTGAGATTTGTGTTTCAGAATCAAGTATGGGAGTTTATTGTTCTCCCATTTGGCCTGTCGACAGCTCAACGGGTTTTCACCGGAGTGGTCCTTGCAGTGACAGCGTTTCTCAGAAAAGAGAATGTGGCGCTTCACACCTACATAGACGATTGGCTGATCAAAGCAGACACATCAGCCAGGTTAGAGGTGGATACTGCTCTGATTCTGAAGTTGCTTTCAAATCTAGGCTGGATAGTCAACAAGGAGAAATCCGAGTTGACACCCACTCAACATTTCGTTTATTTAGGGATGCGATTCGATCTCGAGGAGGGCAGGGTTTACCCGTCAGAGCCCAGAGTGGTGTCTCTGTTAGCCATCCTCAAGAGTTTTCGATTGGGAAACCACATTCAGGCGAGGCGGTTTCTTCAGATGCTGGGCATGATGATCTCCATGGAGCAGGTAATCCCGTACCCTGCTCTAATGCGAAGGCCTATCCAGTTGTATCTGATGTCTCTGTGGAAACAGAGAACAGAACCACTGTCAAAACTGGTGTCAGTTTTGGAGCCAATACTGTTGCATCTTGTATGGAGGAAAAAGCGTCAGAATCTCCTAGTAGGAGTTTCGCTGCACCTACCCCACCCCAGCTGTCCGTGTACACGGATGCATCGCTGAAGGGATGGGGGCCTGCCTGGGAGAACACCAGGTCTCGGGCACATGGACTCGGTACATGCAGAGCCAGCTGCATATCAATCTGTTGGAAATGATGGCAGTGGAACTGGCATTGGAAAAAAGTCTCTTCCAAAACTCAGGGGCAAGGCGATAGTGATACGGTCAGACAACTCGACAGTAGTATCATACATAAATCGCCAAGGCGGGACCAAGTCACCCACACTATGTATCAAAGTGTGGCACTTGATTCAATGGTGCAGGAATTACTCGGTTGTTTTGAAAGCAGCTCTCATTCCTGGGCGATTGAACATTCTGGTGGATGCTTTGTCTCGCAGACAGAGAATTATGCCAACAGAATGGTCTCTCAACCCTCCAGTTCTTCACAGGATCTTAGAGCATTTGGGCAAACCCAACGTGGCCTTGTTCGCCACAAGGGAAAATGCTCAAATCATGACTTATGTCTCGCCGATTCCAGATCCAAATGCCGTCGACACAGACGCTCTGGCGATCAGCTGGAGAGGGATGCGCGCTTACGCGTACCCACCCACCATTCTTCTACCGAAGATATTGGGGAAGATCAGGGAGGAACCGTGCCCGGACCTGCTAATAGCGCCATTTTGGCCCAGCAGGGCATGGTTCACGGATCTTCTAGATCTGCTGGTAGAGAATCCAGTGCAGTTACCTGAGATTCCGAACATAATCTCCCAGTCCAAAGGACGCTTTCTACACGAGCGTCCCGAAATGTTCAAATTGACTGCGTGGATGTGATCAAACAACATTCCACATCGGAAGACTTTTCCCGACAAGCTGCAGATTTCATCGCAGCTGCGAGAAGGAGGTCAACCTTCAAGTCATATAACAACAAGGTTAACAGATTTGCAGACTGGTATGAAGAAAAGGGTATTGATACCTTTCAATCCACTATTCAGCAAATAGCAGACTTTCTCTGTGAGCTGTTCTTTTCAGGACTAGCTCCTGTCACAATTGCTGGATACAAGTCGGCTTTGGCATCAGTTATCCCTTTTCTAGCCAACAGTGATCGTCCAGAGGTGGCCCAGTTGAATGTGATGGTGAAGGGAATGAGCAATCTCCGACCGAGACAACTGGTAGTCATTCCAGCCTGGAGTCTGTCTTTAGTGCTTAATGTACTGGCCAAGCACACTTTCGAACCGTTGCGTTCGGCTAGTCTAAAGCATTTGACTCTAAAGGCGGTCTTTCTATTGGCAGCTTCCTCAGCTAGAAGGCGCAGTGAGATCCATGCACTTTCAGCAGAGAGGGACCGATTTATTGTCTCCGGAGAGGGTCTGCGTCTACTGCCAAGAGCAGAGTTTATGTCAAAGAATCAATCTTTGAGATATCCCGGCAAACTGATCATTACACCGAAACTAACTAGGTTTGATCATGATGCCGGTGTCTGGTGCCGAGTCTGTACAAAAAACGGACAGACTCGTTGCGGTCGAATGATAGACATCTGTGGATCTGCTATAAGAAGCCACATGGCGCAGCATCCATGGATTCTATCTCTCGTTGAGTAGTAGAATGCATTCAGACTACCCATGACATTGTGACTGGGCACCAGGTGCAATGCGCAAGGGCACATGATGTTAGAGGAATAGCCGCCTCGACCGCCCTTTACAATGGTGTTCCGTTAGAGGACAGCATGGCTGTTGCACAATGGCACTGTGAGTCCTCTTTCAAGCAGTTAACCCTCTTGGCATATTTGTGTTTCAGGCGAGATGCATGTTCGTGAGTTCTCTAACTTTTCTTAGGCGAAAGGGGGGGGGGGGGGGGGTGGGGGCAGTGATGCGAATGTGATTCGGTTCCGTTAACTTGATGGTCCTTTTAGGTCTCCATTAATCAAGTTTAAGTCTAGCTCTTTCTCCAAGGGGCAAAAGTAGCAATTCATGGCTTGCCCCTTCCCATCAGTTTACTGTCTAAATCTGGTGTATATCAGAAGTAATAGAATGGTGAGTGTTGATTGAAGGAGAATGAAGGAAATTTCAATTTCCCTTTCTCAGAGATCTAACAATACTCACCATTCTATTACGGACCCAGCCTCCCAGCCCCACGGAGGCAAGCCATTGGTATCTCTTGTGTGGTGGCTATGCAAACAATATGAGCTTCATGGCAAACGGGTACTCGGCAGTTGTGAGCCGAGTACCCGGTTCCAGGAGTCGGTAAATCTGACTAATTCTATAATCCTAGGGCCCAGCTATCCTGGCCAGCTGTATCAGAAGTAATAGAATGGTGAGTATTGTTAGATCTCGGAGAAAGGGAAATTGAAATTTCCTTCAATCCGCGCGTCGCTCATCATTGTAGGCCTACTATTTAATTGACATGCTGTTGAATATTTTGAAGCTAATTTGACTTGGCGCTTTTGTTGCCATCAGCAGCAACATTACCCAGTCAAATTAGTTTCACAATATTCAACAGCTTACCTGTATAGTGTACTGGAATTTATAGTTATGGAGGTCAGGGATCGATCACCAACAATTGTGCGTCAGATTCGTTTAAAAAGATCAAGCTCTTCTGTCATCCATAATTTGAATTGGGATTATTGTACCTCGACACGGCAACACCTTTACCTCAAATTATTATCAAAATATTCAATGTCAGCACTCATGCATCATGATATATTGACCAGGATTATTTTCTATCTATTTTGACATGTTATTGCTGATATCTCAGGAAGCAACAACTTGGTGTCAAATTCATTGCAAAATAATTGATGTGGCCGGGCGGCACCTGTCCCCGTCCGAGGAGGGGACCGGGTGGCCAGTCGTCGTGCAAGCTGTTCTCTCCTTCTAGTCCCTTGAGCCCTCCGGGACGACTCTCAGGTATCTGTCCAGGTCTCAGGGCTTGTGACGTCATCCCTTGGAAGCGAGGTTGTGTCTCCCCACACACGTTTGCTGACTGGAGGGGTCAACCGTCTCCTAGGAGACGCGTAGTTTCGGCCGAACATTTCCGACATGGAAGTGTGCCTGAGTTCTAAGTAGCCGGGAGGCTGGACTCTCCCCAGTGGTCGGCACGCCGATCTCATCTCCGCTGTCCACGGGAAGGAGGTCGGAGCTTGGGACTGCCATTCCTCTTGTCAATATCCGGGAGAGAGGGGGCGAGAGAGCGAGGAAGAGAGACGGGGAGAGAGACGCCGAGAGAGACGTGGAGAGTATGGCGTGTTTCGTGCGTACGTACGTACTTGCATGCATGCGTGCGTGCGAGCGTACGTGCGCGCGTGCGCTGGTGCGTGCGTGGGTACGTGTGTGTGCTTGTGCGCCAGTGCGTGTGTGTATTTGTGCCTGGGCGGCAGATCGATTGTAACGCATCTACTAAATGGAGGATCAATGAGCAAAATTTTGTTTTGTTAGTGGTTTATTCAATAGACAGTCTCTTAGACAATACATTTAGTCAAATCAGTTAAAAATAATTAAGTTCAGTTGTTAAATACACGTCCGTGTCATCTTATTATGATCAAAGTTCATAGCGTCAAGGACACGGGAGATCTTGAATAAGTAACATATTCCTGTAAAGACCAATTGTTGCATCAATCTGGTAATTATGACATCATGACACTAATCGTGTTAATCAGAATTAAGTGTGCATTATTATCCTTATTGCTCCAACATTTGTTTAAGTAGGTTCAACCCCTTTGAGGTTGTGTGATCACGTATTATTCCCTCTATCAAAAGTCGGAAGTGTTAAATTTATTTCGTGCGTGCGTGCGTGCGTGCGTGGGTGCGTGGGTGCGTGGGTGCGTGGGTGCGTGGGTGCGTGGGTGCGTGGGTGCGTGGGTGCGTGGGTGCGTGGGTGCGTGCGTGCGTGCGTGCGTGCGTGCGGGCGTGTGTGTGTGTGGGTGTGCGGGTGTGTATGGGCGGAAAATCGATTGTAATTCAACCAAATTTGGAACGTCTGTTACACATATGAGTACAGCGTACAAAAGCACATTTACATTTGGCTCAGACCACCTGGGTGCGGGGCAGGGGTCAAAAGGTTAAATCGATTGTAACACAACTTCTCCGAAACCGTTAGATGGAATTCAACCAAATTTGATATGTCAGTTACCTATATGATTGATGTGTGCAAGAGGTCATTTACATGGCTCTGTCCCAACAGGATGGGGGAAGGCTCAAAAGGTCAAGAAATTGATTGTAATGCAATTCCTCCGAAACCAGTTGCGTTCACATAAGGAAGCAATAACGATATATCAGAAGATAAACCGTCGATTTTGTGAGATTAATTTTCTGAAATAACTGACGTATTCATTCCGGGGCAAGAGGCAGTCCAATGAGAACGCTAGCCGATATACTTGGTATTGACCAAAATAGCGGCTGTATGAGAACAAGGTCTTAGACAATTTATTTGATCAAATCAGTTTAAAATAAAATTAGGCTCATTTGTTAAATACGCTTCCGTGTCATCCTGTTATAATCAAATTTCATATCGTCAAAGACATGTGAGATCTTGAATAAGTAACATATTCCTGTAAAGATCAATTGTTGCTTCAACCTGACAATTATGACATCATGAATTATTAGTGTTAGACAGAATTAGGTCTGCTTTATTATCTTTGGAGAATCTGAGTGTGCATGTAACAGAAATGTTTGTCAGCGACCACGGTTCCCATGTCGTGACCAATTCCACATTTATTTAAGTAGGGTCAATCCCTTTTAGGTTAGGTGCTCACATATTATTTCCCCTATCAAAAGTCGGAATAATAAGTGCTAAAATTATTTCAAACAATTAATTGGAAGAAATCGATGAATAATTTAATTTCCTGATGCAATTTGACCGTACACATTATCAGACCTTTGACAGGGCTTTGATCTCAGAAGCGTTTCCTCTATGTTAAATTTCTGATGGCTGAAAGGAAAACAATGATGTGAACATGATATTAGATAATGTTGATTTATTTCACTTAAAAGGAGAAAACTAAGTGCATTAAGTTCAGTAGTTATACATGTAGAAATATTCAATACAGGAATAATGTACAGTAATAATTCAAGTGACAGAAGTAATGTATTATTTTGTTGTAATATCTATACAATGGGCCTTTCCGGTTTTAGCTATGCCCCGCCCATGTCTAGCTCCACCCACACCTCGCTCGTGTTAGAATCGATCGATCGCTGAACACCCTGCCTATCAATTTCCAAAAAACTACACAGGTAAGCTGTTGAATATTTTGAATATATCGAACCCTTTGTGACGTAATGATTGTGACGTCATCATACACGCCATGAGCTGCTTATGACGTCATACGTGGTCAGATGATGGGTGGAAACTCTGGAAAGGTGAACAGGTAAAAAAGATTGAACAAAGAAATTTATGCTACACCGTGGGTAGCTTTATCTGGATCGTGTGATGATGTTAATGAAATGTGTGATCTATTCAACACTATATTTCTAGATATGGTAGCTGAATATATCCCGAACAGACTAGTGAAAATTAGGTCAGGTGACAAACCTTGGTTTGACGGTACCTGAAGGCGAGAAATCCGACAAAGAGATCGTCTTAAGGCAAAAACAAGACACAGCCAGCATCAAAATGACTGGTGTAAATTTAAAAGGCAGCGTAATAAATTTAACATTACCAAGAAGAAGGCAAAGCAGGACTTCGTAGGATAAGCTGATTTAATGCGTAATGAACTATCGATCCACAAGCTACGTCGTTACTGAAGATTATTTAAACAACTTATAAACGGCGGTACTGCAGCACATTATTCCTCCTCTGATATACAATGATAATGATCGTGCAAAATATGCTACCACTGACTTGGAAAACGCAATATGCTTAAACAATTATTTCTCATCCATTCCAAACGTCGATGATACAGGTGCGCACTTACCAATGCTTGAAAGAAAAACTAATAATATACTTTCCGACATTTCGATTCAGCAGTCCGAAATCATTGAAAAGCTTCTGGCAGTGGTGAGATAAGTAATAAAATGCTCAAAGAAACTATGCACTCCATAGCCTTTCCATTATACCTGATATTCAATAAATCTATCGAAAATGGCATATTTCCCGATGCATGGAAAACAGCCATCGTGTTCTCATTATTTAAGATCGCCTTAATTCCTCAAAATTATCGACCAATTTCGCTGCTAAGTAGTGTCGGAAAAACTATGGAAAGGATAATTTTCAACCTTATTGGCCATAATCTTCTCCATAGATACTAATCTGGCTTCCGCCCAGGCTATTCACCTGTATTACAACTTATTGAGTTGTGCCACATCCGCCTGTCAAATGCACTAGATGAACGCAAATATGCATGCATTGCAAGTTGCGATATTTCGAAGGCATTTGACAGAGTCTGGCATAGAGGTCTGTTGTTTAAATTAGAGGAGCATGGGCTGGGAGGAAGTCTTCTCACATGGTTTAAGAGCTACCTGTCTTCACGAAAGCAATGCGTCTCAGTTAATCAAGACAACTCTACAATGAGACAAATAGAAGCAGGTGTGCCCCAAGGCTCGGTACTCGGGCCACTCTTATTTTTCTTTTATATAAATGATATCTCACATAATATCGAGAGCATCTTAAGAGTATACGCCGACGACACTGCATTATGCTGCTCCGGTGCATCAGCCATTGAAATAGAGAGACAACTAAACAGTGACTTAAACGTAATTTCTGCATGATCCAAACAATGGTTAGTCCTCTTCAATGCTGCAGAAACTGTGAATCTAACTATAACCATAACAAATTCACATACTTTCATATCCCCAGATATCTTTTTAAATAATACACTGTTATCATCAGCACAATCCAGTAAGTATCTTGGATTAACCATTTCAGACGAGTTAAAATGGACTGCTCATATATATAGATGAAATATCAAAGAAAATATCAAAATATCAAAAAAATAATAACTTTGTCCAAATTCTACACTGTAAATTTTCGTACTGTGCTCGAATATAGCAGCGAGGCTTGGGAGGGTTGTTCTAACTGGGATTCTGAAAGACTTGAAGTGCTTCAAAATGAAGCCATGAGAATAATAACTGGCTTGCCAAACTATACACCTTTAGAAATCCTTTATAAAGAGACTGGCATAATTCCCCGACACGTGCGTCGTAAGCAAAAGAAGATTATATTATTCTATACAATCGTACAAGGAGATTGCCCCGATTATATCACAGATATCATTCCAAGAAGAGTATGTCATATCACAGACCATAACCTTAGAAATTCAGGAGACTTTGTGCCACTGAACCACCATCTTGAAATATTTAAAATCTCTTTCATACCCAGTGTTATCCAATTGTGGAATAACCTAGATATAATACTAAAATCAGCTGCCTCAATTTCGGTTTTCTAAACAAATCTTACAAAAACTTATCAAAACTTGCAAGACCAATTCACCACATACTATTCATTTGGTAAATGACGTGAACATATCATAACATGCAAACTAAGAAACAATTGCAGCCAATGAAACAGTGATCTGTACAGATATCACGCACTTGAACACCCCAACTGCTCTTACTGTCAAAGTCCAGAAACCTCTTATAATTACTTTTTTGAATGTCAAAGATGGAGAAATGAAGGACGCGAATTATTTTATTCCATTTATGAAATTACGCTGGACATTTTTCTGCAGGGAAGTAATACATTTTTTGCTGAAATTAATGAAGATTTACTAAGAAAAGTACATAGCTTTAAAAGAAAAACAAATAGGTTTTAACATTATTGAAAGTTCTTTATGTAATCTGTCTATATATAAACCGGTCAAATGTTAATATTGTGTATTTGTGTGTGCATGGTGATCATGTTGATGTGTTTGCACTGTCACACCTGCCGATAGTGACCACCACATGGGCCACCCAGAAGTAGAAACTATCATTTCCAGACAGAATGTGGCGGTTCCTTGTGGGTCGCCGCAATACGCCCGTAGGGGTTGGTCATTGCTGTATGCAGGTTTGGCTATACATCGTACTGGCATGCTTGTGATGAGTATGATACCATTATTAATTTGTGTGGTAAATTTGAGCTCTCTCTCTCTCTCTCTCTCTCTCTCTCTCTCTCATATTTTGATTTATGTAAACATAAATATAAATTGTGTATATAAGTTTAATTATATGCTGCCGTCTAACAATTTTGTAGGGAGCGGGCACAAATAAGTTGCTAGAACTTGTGCCCAATCCCGTTGTACAGATGTTTGTCTCTATGTTTATCTTGGATACACACATGTTTGTGTGTGTATGACTAGAAGTTGTGTCCATGTATGCATATACATGAGCTGATGTATCAACAGTTGCAAACTGTAACCAGTCTCCCATATTTCTCCACCTGTATGTTCATTAGTTCATTTATCCATTCATTATCTGTCTTATATTTCTAGTATTATTCGCTGTAAACACGCACACACGCACATACGCACACAGTCACGCATGC
Source organism: Chaetoderma sp. LZ-2023a (assembly GCA_034401795.1). Classification (NCBI taxonomy): domain Eukaryota; kingdom Metazoa; phylum Mollusca; class Caudofoveata; order Chaetodermatida; family Chaetodermatidae; genus Chaetoderma; species Chaetoderma sp. LZ-2023a. The sequence goes on from CM067359.1 coordinate 179,081,213, forward strand.
ACTTGTGCACGCGCGCACACACACACAAACACGCACACACACACATACACGCACGCACGCACGCACGTACGCACGCACGCACGCACGCACGCACGCACGCACGCACGCACGCACGCACACGCACAACATACCACACACACACACATACATGTGCACATACATATATATATATATATAAATATATATATATATATATATATATATATATATATATATATATATATAATGTAATGGCAATATTCTTTTACAATGAAAGGTCATATGTTCTTTAGCAATATGACTAATAACTAAAATGGAAATCTTGCTACATACATCTCCTTATCAATATATGGGACCACGATGACCTCAACATGAGAGATGCTAAAGAACATAGGACCGTTTATTGGTTAAAATATTTAATTAATTTGAACACTAAGACATTATATCAAATTAGTCATGAATTTACATTGACAATCCTGATACAATTCAAACAACCAGTTTTACGCGAGGAAAATGGTAGAAACCAACACAAGTTCTTCGTGAGAAAGGTGTACATGGCACAAGGTAACTTCAAGCTTGAAGGTTCAAATTCATCATCATAAGATAATTGTATATTCACATATTTAAGACCACTCCGTTAATTAAATTATTCATTTACAACAACAGCACAGGATTTAAACTAAATGTAACTGGACACTGATATACAGTTAGGCCCGTCGCTGTAGGACTATGTGCAATATAGGTACGTAGGTCATGTTATCAAATGTGTATTTGTTTGCAGACATGCACCATTCGTAGATGAACACATACGCGAGTGCGCACATGGATTTGTGAATGTGCGCATCCATGATAATTCTGATAACAATAATACTAATAACAACTGTGACAATAATGTGAATAGCGATAATAATGAAGTTAATAATGATATTATTAAGACTAATAATAATGATGTTATTAATAATAATGTTATTATAATAGTGGTGTTAATAATAATAATAATAATAATAATAATAATAATAATAATAATAATAATAATAATAATAATCCTACAATAAAATATGTTTAAAATATGTATAAATAAAAAAATCAAATTCAGCTCAACACAGATGACTTAATCATCTGGTAATGGAAATATTTGTTACTCAACATTTCTCGCATAACCGTTACTACTATAATGCAGAGAAACGTTCACTAGACACATAGAACAGGTGGCTCACCTACTCAATGTACAAGAATGGCAAAATCGAATATATTTCTTGGAGTTCTTTGTGCTGGATGTATCTAACTGTCAATAGGATGTCCTAGATCCGTATGAGTTACCTGCCTTTCAGACAAACGATTCTTCCAAAAACATGAGCACCTCATATCTATCGTGACTGACTAATAGCATACCACAACTGAATACATGTTATTTGACTCTATTAACTATGAAAGCTTGAAAGCCTGAAAGCTTGAAAGAATATGGTAATCATATGCTAAATGCATTCTCTATTCTACAAACAGTTTCATTGAATCACTGTATATTTTCTGAATCAAATAACTTAACCAATAATAACTTCTACGTTTGACAAATTTTATGTACAAATTTACAAGCATCTCTACTCCTCCGGGCAATACCTATCTATCAGGGCACCGTTTTCGTGTCCCCAGATACATGGATAATTTAGTTTATTTATGGCTGATTGAGCATGCGCAGTGTGTCTGTGAACTGTGGCTTGATGTGACTTTGTATAAGGTCATCTTACTATTTCATCTTATAGATTGCGCCCAGGGCCTGTCCAGCGTGTGCCACGTTACGCCTGGGTTAGGCCAACATTTGCAGCCAGACCATTGACTGTGCATATCTCACACAAGCATATACACTGTAAAATGTGGTGAAGCATTACTGTAATGTATGTATTTGCATTCCTAGATATACGGCTGGACACGCCTCTAATAATAATTATAATTGCTTACTTGAGCTGTACTGATTTGAACTTAACTCAGTATGATCGATCTGCTCTCTTTCCGCTAAGCGAAATATTGACCGATATATATATATATGCACTGGACATCAAGTGATTTTAATTTTATAATTAAACAGATGTTTTGGGCCTGAATGCGGGACAAATCTACCTATATTGAATCCATACATTTACAAGATGAAACAGTCATTGCCGTGTACCAGAATGGTAGCGTTGGGAGCAGAGTCAGATTAAAGCAATATCTAACAGGGCGACAGATAAGAGCCCCACCCACGGCCACTGAAATATAAAAAAACACTGGCTACACCAGTTTCCAGTCAAATTAGTTTCAAAATATTCAGCATTATATTGACACATACATCAACATATTATATTCGATAGTAGTAGTAGTAGTAGTAGTAGTAGTAGTAGTAGTAGTAGTAGTAGTAGTAGTAGTAGTAGTAGTAGTTTAAATTTGATGTGGCTTTATGCACTAACCGCTCATCAATTGCGCCGTGAATTTCTAAATGATGTTTCCACAATAATTCAAGACAGAACGCCTGAAAACCTAATTATGGGTGGTGACTTTGATGGCATATTAGAGGAGGCTAAAGACAGAAACTCTAGGTCTAATTTTAATGACACAACGCATAATATTTTGAAACACATTTGTGAAAATAAAAGCTTGTTAGACACTTATCGGATTGAAAATCCAGAAGGCCAGGAATTTACTTGGTTTTCAACCGATGGAAGGTTAGCTTCAAGGTTAGACAGGATCTATGTAGAACGTTCATTGAAAGGTTACATGTGTAAAACTAACATAAAACCAGTAACTTTCTCTGATCACAATATGTTTTCCATAACATTAGACAATGCTGACTGGGTCAAACGAGGAGATGGATTTTGGAAACTTAATGTAGCATTGCTACGAGATAGTTGCTATCGCAAATGTGTGGAAAGTTGTTGGAGGCATTGGGATGAAAGAAGAGGTTCGTATGAATATATAACAGACTGGTGGGAAGATGCTAAATCAGACCTGAAATATATTTTAAGGCAGTATTCCATTAGGAAAGCACGTGAAATACGAAAGTGTAAAAAGGCGCTTCAGAGGTTGGTGTGTAAAATTAATAAGAAAATTAATGATGGGGAATATAATTATTACGAACTATTAGTTAAATTAAAAGGTAGACTCAATGAAATAGAGCGATATCAGTTTGATGGCGCCAAAATAAGGTCACGAGCACAAATGCACACCGAGGGCGAAAAGCCTACACGTTACTTTTGTAACTTTGAAAAAGCAAGAGGTATAGAGAAATTAATGCGCTCACTGAAGACTAATGATGGAGTATCAGTGTGCTCAAATGCAGATATGATGGAAACAGTATCCGAATTTTACAAATCATTGTATAAATCTGAGGGAAGTGATGAAACTGCAACTAGAGATGTTTTAGCTAATATAACGAAAAGACTTCCAGATTCATGTCGCGGAAGCTGTGACCAATCAATAACAATTGATGATTTGACAAAATCCCTCAAAGGTATGAAGTTAGAAAGGTCTCCTGGATGTGACGGACTTCCAGTTGAATTTTGTCAAACATTCTGGCACATATTTGGGCCAGTATTAGAAGAAATAGCAACCAGCATTTTTAAGCAATGGCATCTCCCTACATCGATGGCCCAAGCATATGTTCGGCTTATATACATGAGGGGTGACAGAAATAAAATACAGAATTATAGACCAATCGCTCTACTCTGTGTAGATTATGAGATTATTACTCGGGCACTAACATTAAAACTTGGCGCAGTCCTAGGCGAAGTCATTCATGATGATCAAACCTGCTCTGTGCCAGGAAGATCAATATTAAACAACACTTTGCGTATACGCGACCTTATTCAATTAGAAAAGGATTGTATCCCAGCAGCAATAATAGCACTTGATAACGAGAAGGCGTTTGACAGACTAGAATGGGATTTCTTGTTTAAGTCTTTAGACCATATTGGCTTTGGTTCAAGATTTATTAAATGGGTCAATATTTTATATACTGATATAACAAGTTGCTATTTAGTAAACAATCAGCTATCCAAACCTGTAGTGTTGGAACGAGGTGTCAGACAGGGTTGCTCACTGTCCCCGCTTCTATTCGTCATAGTTATGGAATCGTTGGGGGCCACATTGAGGCAGCGCAATGACTTTCAAGGAAAATGTATACGTGGCGTAGAAAGGCCACTAAAGGTTTCTCAATATGCAGATGATACGACTGTGTTTGACGGTAAAAATACGGATTTTAGAATTTTAAATGGAGTATTAACAGATTTTCAAAAGGCATCAGGGCTTAAAGTCAATAAAGATAAATCTAAGGGATTGGAAGGGCAGAACTGATAATGTGATGGATATTAACTGCTCAAATGATGTCATAAAAATGTTGGGTATTTACTTTAGTAGAGAGCAAAATACATTACTAAACTTGGGAGAAAAGATATCCAAGCTAAAGTGTGCATTACTAAATTGGAAACGACGTCGCCTAACTGTCTTTGGCAGGACATTTGTCCTTAATAATTTAATTTTATCTGGACTGTGGTATACCGCTTCTGTAGTTCATATGCCCAAATCAGTAGAGTCAAAGATCAACACGTTACTTTTGTCTTTCCTATGGGAGGACAAAGCCCATTTAGTATCACAGTCAATCCTCACCAATGAAAAGCATGCCGGAGGCCTGGATTTGGTTAATGTTTCAGCAAAGTGTGCTTCTTTAAAATTGAAATTCTTGAATAAGTTACTTACTTCAAACTCATCTTGGTCAAGTGTTTCAAGGGCACTTCTCCAAAGGTACGTTGACCCATTTCCAGTAGAATGTTTATTTATGTGCAATAAACTGCCACCTAATCATCAAAAGATTCCAAATGTATATAAAGAACAGCTCGAAGCCTTAAAAATATTTACACGATCAATGCCACAACCCAATTGTTGGGAAGATGCCTTAGAGCAACGTCTTTGGGGCAACGAGTTGATACGTGAATATGATGATGTATTATATTTGCCCTCTATGGCCAAAAATGGTGTTCAATATTTACGTGACTTGGTAAATCCGAAATGTCGTAAATGGATTGCGATGCAAGATGTAGCAAGAATAACATCAATGAGACATATTGATGCTCAGCGCTTATTTGTTAGAATAAAGAATGCAATACCTGCTGTATGGTTCAAATTGCCGAAAGCACGTGGCAACATTGATATGTTGCAACCAACATCAGTATTTATGTCAGAACATCTAAAATACAACATGGCATCTAGAGACTGGTATAGAATTCTAAAGCAAAGTCGGAGACAGACTCCTATTGTGGTTAGGCATTGGAACAATTTAGGATGCACGCCAAAGAACTGGAAAAATGCCTGGAAAGCAATATATCTACCTTGTCTATCAGGAAATGCACAGGACCTGGCATGGCGATTACTCCATCGAAGGCTATGGGTCGGCCATCTTACTTATATGTGTAAAATAACAAGTACAGACCAGTGCTTATTATGTAATACTGAGGAGGAAAGGATAGACTATCTATTTACTCAGTGTCGCATAGCTCCAGTCTTTTAGGTATATATCAATATGCCCCTTGCTAAATTTGGAACCAAATATGTGAATTTAGTGGCTGAAACAATTTTGTTCAAAGATTGCTCAACTGTCGGACGAATCATTAATAGCAAGGAGAACGAATTGTTAATAACCCTGTTATCTGTAGGAGTGTGGGCCATCCGGAAGCATCGGTGTTCAGAGGCCAGAGATAAAACCGGCAACAACCATCAGAGAGCCATTCAAGCTATATTTCGATCATTGTTGATAAACTGCATTCATTGTGAATTTTACAGGCTAGTAGAACATGGGAGAGAAAGTAGATTTAAAGACGTATGGTGC